>JAUZSU010000080.1:18032-33184 GCA_034780255.1 Parotocinclus maculicauda
TCACGTACTGCAGAAAGAAAGTAGAGGGTGTAGGTAGAGGTAAGAATACTCTGATCACCATCTATTTACACTGTTTTTTCTGTTACTTATTCTTTTCCAAAGCACTAGCAGTTATAACATATATGGGGAATAAAACACCATAGGTTACACAAGAAATTCAGATTGCAGCGTTTGACTTAAACAACATAAGGGTTACAAAATTACTAAATCTTAATTGTACACAACTGCAAACACTTTGTGATGAGGAGAGACCTACAAATACAGAAAACAGATTGACTAAAATACAGACTCATTACCATTAATCATTTATAAGATGTTTAATAATAGTTACATAATTCAATTTATTGCTCAATTGAATATTGATCAGAAAACTCAAATTTTGTCCTATAGTTCTCTTCAGCTTTAACACCCTACACCTTATTTAGTGTCTGTTTGGATTTGGCATGTTCTCTCATTCCAAAACACTTCATCGGCTGCTAAGTAAGTTAAGCTAAAATCATTCATTCTTTCATTACTTGGTATTAAGCCTTATTATTGTTGTAAGTTGACGTTTTTGACAAAAATGTGAGGTTATTTGATGAACCTCAATTATTATTGGAATTTAAGACGACCTTTAATGAATAATAATCGATTTTCAATAAGTTTGCCGGGTTGTTTTATTTTTTTGCTTGTCACGCTAACTAACGGCGTTCTTTCTTTTCACACCCGTATTTATATATTCCCCGCCTCCTGCGTCATACGATTGGCTGCTAACGCACACTTGTAGGAAGGCGTCCGTGCGCGTATTGCCCTGCTCTGCCTGTCAATCAAGCAAACCAGCGGTACGGTTTGTCCGAATACGGGTAGGGCAAAAAAAGATTTAACATCACTAGCTATAGAGATAATAACAAAGAAAACCTAACCTATTAAGTCGAAAATAACATGATTATTAGCATAATGGTTACACTCACATTCCTTTAGGCGCCCATCAATTTCTTTGTGCTCGAGTAATTTTTTTCTGTAGTCCTGAAGACTCTTATCCCTCGGATCCGCCATGACGCGTGAAACTAGCGACCTTCTCTTCTTTATACAGTGCTTAACAAAGCAGCAACTAGCGCGCTCGCGCCGCCACGTGGCCTGCTGCCTGACAGAAGTTAGGAGAGAGAACAAAAAAAACAGAATTTATACACAGATTCAATATTTGATTATGTAAAGCACGCCTATTACCATTAATTATCTGTATAAATGTTATATGTAAATAATTAAAGATTTATAGCATGACATACCTTAGTAGTTCAACTAGAACTATATACATGGTAGTTGTTTTTCATAAGAGATATTAGAATAGGAGAGTTCATATCGTTATTTAGATTACTGGAAAACATAAGGGTATAACTGCATTTAGCCTTTTAGGTAACTTGTATAAATAGTGATCCTTAATTTTACACCGTGGCTCCAATTACACTGCTCACAAAAATAAGGGGATATTACATTATGGGATATTTCATTTTGAAATATCCACTAATTTTTGTGAGCACTATTCAAAATGCAGAGAGACGATTGATCCAGCATTAACCATGTCCATGTTTGACCCTGCTTATAAAACCACATGCAAGTTTTTAAACATCATTATGATATTGTTCTTGGACACCATTATGTAGGACTGTGGTGGAAATCTAGGGTCTTAATCTCACCCCTGCCAAGCTACCACTGTTGATTCCTTGAGCAAGGGCCTTAACCAACACTTGCTTAACCTGTATGAATTGTAAATCACCCTGTATAAAGGCATATGCTAAAATTACTAATTGTAAACGACACCTAGAACATGGTGATGATATGACGAAAATGTGTTGACAAAAATGTGATGGCCTAGCGATTAAAGTACTGGACTTTGGACCTGAATGGACCTGATGGTCCAGGTTCAAATCTCACCTATGCCAAAAAGCTGCCACAGTTGGGTCCCTGAGCAAGACCCTTAATCCACAATTGCTTGAATTCTAAGACTGTATCAGTTGTAAGTCGCTCTGGATAAGGGCGTCTGCTAAATGCTGTAAATGTAAATGTAAATTTGTACCCAAGATATTAGCTCAGAGCTGCATTTAGTTTGCAAATAATAAACTAATAATGAGACTATGTATTTTGTCTGCATTCTGAGGGATACTACAGACTTTTACAGCCAGACAATTACAGCCAAACACCACAATGTCCTGGGTTAGAGATGATCCAGTACCTTGTCCAGATTTAGTACCTGAGGAAGTAGAGGCCAGACATGGGTGGTGTAGTGATTATCTCCCCTTTGGATTCATCAGTGATCATCTACCATGAACTTCCATTTGCATCCAGTGTGTAGTGGAATAGGTTAACATTTTAACTTGATCAATGTTCACTGTTCATAATCATATGTAATATTTTTGGCACAGAGATTAGATATAATTCCTCACCACCATGATGAACTGGGTTTGAGTGCCAAAAGTGCTTACTGACCAGATCAGACATCACACATTCACATTTTTCCATCTAATGGAGCGGATCATCCCCAAGCACTAACACAGTAACACCACCCAGTCCTTCGATGGTTTGGTGCCCAATTCATCTTACATTCTCACCTGCATCCTGTGAATTCCAGTATAGGTGTGGGACCGCCCCCTCCCTCATGAACCTGACAACATTATTTAACTGCACCTGGGCTGAAGAAACGGTTGCACTGATCTTTGTACTGCAGTGTGTACTATGAAAAAGATTGAGCAACCTTAGTAGCACTACGTATATATTTATTGCTATAGTGGGCAAATCAAATATGCAGTTACTGCAAGTGATGATGGAAGTTTTGCACCTTGTTCGTGTAATTTCTAAACTCCATTTGCCATGTGGAACATATTTTCAGTCAGTGTTTGTTTTAAAGCCTGCTTTTCCGATGATCAGCCATTTCCTTTCCCTCTAAATTACTGGGTGCTCATAGAAAAATGACTTGTAGACCTACATGATGAATTATGTACAAGCTTTGAAGGATTATAGACACAAGCACAGTGAGACTGAAATAAATACAGTACTTGTAAAACACATGTCCAGAGCTTTAATAAGAACTGTTCATCCACAGCTCGTTATAGTGCCATCCCCAGGCTTCCAGTGTTGCCCCAACGCCTGATATACAGAATGGATATTAAATTGCCCTTTTATTTTTAATTAATATCTCAGATTTTAAGGGCATCTCTCCTCATGGCAATTGCATTACTGGTACAGATGATCTACAGGTGCTTTACAACTACACAGGACGTCCAACTTCTTGTTTAATTGTACAATGTGGTCAAGAAACGTTTTACCAAAGTGTTATTCATTCATCTTGATTTACTTTCATTATTATGTGAATCCAAAATGTTCCAAATGTCCAAATTACAAAAGGGGCAACTGCATAAACAGTTTGAGAACCACTATGCTAGAGAAAGTATCAATCTTGTGATAGGTGAAATATGATTTTTCAGATTTAACTGCCCATAGAAAATACACAGAATTTAGAGCAAGTGCAAATTTTCTGATTTTGTCTAGAAAAGGAGCTGTTAAAGTTTTAATACTCCAGTTGTTTTTAAAGTAGACACTCCACTGGGCTACTATGCTAGACCTGACTTTCACTCTACAGACACAGTACTTAATTCATGCTTGGACCTGCAGTTGACCTGTACACTGAAAGAGAAATAAGATATATTTAAAAAAATTTAACACTTGATTCACTTTTATTTTTGACTATTTTTTGACCTTCTTTTGACTATATGTATATTTGGGGCAGCACGGTGGCTTGGTGGGTAGCACCACTGCCCTACAGCAAGAAGGTCCTGGGTTCAATAGCAGAATGGAGCAGTCTGGGTCCTTTCTGTTTTATAGTCTGCATGTCCTCCCTGTGTTTGTGTGGGTTTACTCCGGGTACTCCCGTTTTCTCCCACAGTCCAAAGGCATGTGTGTTAGGTTAATTGATGTCTCTAAAGTGGCCCTTAGTATGTGACTGTGTGCTTGACTATGTGTGTGCGCCCTAAGATAGATTGGCGTCCCATCTAGGGTTGTTTCTGCCCTTGCGCCCAGAGTTGGTGGGTGGGCACCGCAACCCTGTGTGGATTAGGCAGAAGAAAATGAATGAATGAATATTTGATTCGCTGTAGCTGTACACACTCTGACAACACTAGATGTCAGCAAATTGCTTTAATAGATTCTAGCTTCGTTGCTTTGTACCACAGTTGGACGTTCTTCATGAACTAACAGCTGTAACATCTCATGTCCACGCTTACAGAGAATACACAATTAGACCAGATCGTAAATGTTTCATCAGAATAAAAATATTATCCCATTCTGGTATTACAAGAAATCATACTGAACTGCTTTGTTTGTTCAAAGCATTCTTAACTGAATAATTTACTGCACTGTTGGCTTCAAAAATGAAAGAAAAGGAAAGGAGAACAAAAAACAATAAATAAAGTAAAATACTATTTTACACTACGTTTTATATTAAGTGTAATAGGCAGCTTCAGTGGATCAGTGGTAAAAAACCATCTGCTGGAAATGCAGACAAGATTGACTGTAACAGGGTTGACAGATACATGCATCAGAAACCCCTACCCAGCTCTCTAATGGATGGGCATTCCTTCATGCCTACAACCTGTGTTCTCCAGGAATATGTGCCAGTCCCAGAATCTGTCACTGCGAGTAAAATGTGGAACCATTAATGAATAATTGAGAAATGAATCTGATTAAATGCTTTTTAATTATATAATTTCCCCAGTTACAAATTTGCAATTATGTAAGAGTTTGTGTGCAGTGTTACCTAATTGGCTCCCGTGTTCAGTCCTGATCCTTCATTTTCCCCATTGTAAGATTATATAATATGTAAAGAAAAAACATGAAGAATTATCTATTATTGACAAATGAAACGATGCTTCCATTGTACTTGCAATTATGACTTCAAGTGCAACTCTTAGGTTGTGTGTTTATATTCACTATTATCCCTGGTACTTGATGAAAGCCTTAATATTCTACAGTAATTTTCTGGACTGCCTTTGCCAAAACATCATGGTGTTGTGGTAACAAAGTTATGGCTTTGACTACTGGAATAGTTAATTAACCCTCCTGTTGTGTTCTGGGCAATTTTATCCAATTTGGAATTTTCCTTCATCATTAGTATGGTTTCTGACATAAGACTTCTTGATGTTGTCCAGACAATGCACATGAATACACAAACCTAATGATAACTGGTTCCGTTGACTTTTGGGCCATTTGTTTAAATTTGTAACATCTGTTGTGTTTCAGTACGACCTGACCAGCCGTAGAAAATGAATAGGATTAATAGGATGTACAAACCTTGTGCTAGATCAAATCTGACTTTTCAGATCTGACTGTCCACAGAAAATGCATGGAATTAAAAAACGAGTATGTGTTGTGATAACGACTAGGAAAGCAGTTGTGTGAAAGGTTTAATAAAACACTTGCTGTTAATACCTGCTTTTTTTAAAAATATATTTTAACTAAAATATTCAAATAGTTATCTACAAAACAATTTATATTTAGTGGTCAACCCAAATTTGACAACGACCAACAAGGATGGAGCACTGACACAGCAGGACAGTTAATGACCTTTATAACAGCTTTTAAACAACTTTAATGACCTGAAAATAATTTTATGATTAATCAGCCATTTCACATGCTCGCTTCTTGTTCAGATAACATGTTGATATATATATATATGAATTTATCATATTCCTGCTTTCTGACACAAAGGTTGTTTTTGTTCTTTTCCTCTCATCCAGTCTTTCTCTCTCATCAGAGTGTGTTGCAAGGGCCCACCACCTGGACTAGTCTACGATGAACAAACTACAAATTTTCCTTCCAGTAACTGACCAAATAGATGTTTATAACCAGCTGGTCACCTCCCCCTCCCGCTGAGTCCTCTACCACCGCGTCTGCAAGCTCCATTTAAAGACCAGTTGTGTCACTCCTGGCTTTGTTCTTAAACAAAGAGATCTGCCGTTCATCTGCCCGTAATTGGTCCAGGCCATGGAATGTGCTTGATGTCTCCGCGTGGCCATTACTGCACTGGCAGGGATGCTGGGAGATGGAGTGGAAACCCTTCTCATCGATCTCGCCCTGACAGTGCAGGGCCCCAACAGAAGTAAGACCTAAATGACAGACCGAGCACTTTTCTTAATGACTGCCTACATTTTAATGAGATTATAATATTAATTAGTTATTAATATCCTTAAACACTTGTTGTCCTGAAAGAACCTGCGACATGAATTTCCTGTTATTATGGCTGAGCCACATCATGATCTCAATTTTACATTGCAGTATATTAACATTGTGATACACTTTTCTGTTGTTCTTATCAGGTGTTATTACTTGTAATATTTACACATTTTGAATAGACAAATTTATACTTAATGTAATTCATGTAACTATTTACATTTACAGCATTTAGCAAACCCCTTTATGCAGAGCGACTTATACAAGTGATTTGTATTCTCCTGATTGCACTTGATACATTCTTACATAATGTGAAATCCAAATAATTGAGGATTAGTGACATTGCACAATGGCCTGCCAAGCTTAGAGTTGGTCAGTAATTCAGAACATAACCTATGAGTGACCACTGCTTCACTGCTTTAGTAGCAAAACCTCAGGACTGTAAAATACTATGATCTGTATTTTTTTCAATCCTTTATTTATTCATCTTCAGCTGTGCACAGTTGAGAAATTGTTATGGTTATTCAAAACAGATGAGCTAAAAATATTCTTTCTAATCAATTACCTATAGATTTTCACAAGTTGCAAAGGTATTATAATGTAGGATTATGGGTATGTATATCTACTGAGTATTACAATGATCTCTACTCATTATTTGCTTCAATCATTCATGATATTCATGTCCCAATTCAGTGCTAAACAGTGCAAAACAATGCACATTTTATACACACACACAGCCCAAAATTAAGATAACAGTGAAGGAAATTAAAGTTAAACATGCCAACAATAGTAAAATGAGCAGTTTGTAAGGTATTCATTACTTTTTCTGTGCTGAGCTATACATTTGCATTAAATTGCCCATTAGTGTGTCCTGTGCTGTCTGTACAGGAGGGCATCTGGAGTGGGGGTAGAACATGCTAAATAGTGTGACTTTCGAGCATGCTGATGTCCTAGACCTGCTTGGTGGAACAGAAGGGGGTGAAGGGTAAGGAGCACTGGTTCCCAGCAGCAAATCTTTGGACCATCTCTCACCCAATGGCTCCATTTCCTCCTGGACGTCTGGGCTCCAGGTGCCAGGTGGGTCATTGGGCTGTTGACTCCAACTCAGTGCTGCCTGTGCCTGGCTTTAATGACCTGCTCCAGGGCTGCCTACCCATTGTGATTCACTGACCCCCCTTTAACTTCACTACAATTCACAGGTCTGATATCCCACCTCACCGGAGCCTGAGTGCAATATCTGTGTGTATGCCTCGTCCATTCGGTGTGTGGAAGCAGACACTGAAAGAAGGATGGCCTGAGTCATTCCAGAGTAAGTATTATTAAGTACTAAACACTCCCACGTTGATATTGATCAGGCCATAAAATACTTTTGGGAGGAAGTAAGAATCTGAAGCAGAACATAACAGAGAGCTTTATTTTGATGTTTACAGTTTTACTTTTAAATAGGAAGTATTGCTACATTATCTACATGGTAATGTTGATTTAATTATTATTTGTGAACACTATACAATAAACCCTCATTAATGATAGTTATCTTATCAAGTTACCTGGAAAGAGAATTAGCCAGATAGTCACGCATAACATATTAATCCCATATCTATAGCATTACAACACGCTATTAGCAATTTTGTAAGTAAATAAATAATACACATAATGTCAATTAATAACACGCCGCCATCATGTGACTCAAAAATGTGGTGTGCTTTTGATTGATATAACAAACCCCTTCTAATTAGTAACCTCTATACTTTCAGCCACACTACTAACACACACTACTAACAAGTTCATTTTATAAAGGAATCTCCATAGACACACAGTACCAAAACATTTGGTTGTAACACCTTAGTGGCTCTCAGTATGACAGTTTCATGGGATTCCAATTCCAACAAGTGGTCAGGCTCTTGCAGGTCATGCTCTTGTACTGACCTGCATGCACAGTTAAGCCACCTGACAAGCCTTCTATGAAATATACACATCGTTGTTCACGTTAAAGTGTAGTGAATGGCAATTCCAACTCATAACATTGAGCACAAAGAAGCCAAAGAGGGCCAACATTTTGGTGGCTTTTTGTGGAGTAATGGTGGCCACTTCTGTGAAATTTCCATCATGCTTTGTGAAGCAAGACAGGTGGCACATATTACTAAAAAAGCAAGTGATGGCTAGATTCTACTGGCTAGCAATGACTTTGGTTTACCGCATGCAGGCTGACCCTAAAGATATCACCAAATCTTTAGTTTGTTCAGGTCCAACAACATCATCCTACACAAAGGGGATTCTCTAGGATGTCGAACAAGGCTTGTGCTCTGATCTGACTTTTCAGACTAAGGACACATTGCCACATTTCAAATATATATCTCATTTTTAGTACCACATACTATAGTGACAAAGGTCGAAAGGATCTTTTTAATGTTGTTTTTTGCTATTCACGCTGCCATCAGAGAAACAAGTCACATATGTCACAAACAAGGAAAACAATCAGACTTAAACCTGTAGTATGAATATTACCTTAGAGATGAACTGAAATGGGAAAAATCAGTGAATGAGTATCATCCAGTCAAATCTATTTGAAAGCCTTTTCAAAAGAGTGTGGAGTTTTGATGGAACAAAACATTCGGCTGTATAATATACTGTAGATAAATTAGACTTGTAAATGGATGGACATGTGTACTTTGGTCTCCTTTAGCAACAAAATGTTTGTGTAGCTGCTTGCATGAGTTGCTTTCTTCATATTATGACTAAGGACCTTAATTAAGTTAAGATCTGAATTTTCGTTGGGGTTTAGGGTCATTATCGTTTTATATCATGGAACTTTTAATACATTTCCAGTGATAGACTGATACTGACCATATGCTGCAACACGGTTAGATACAAATTTCAGCTGTTCCATTGATGACTGCAAGCTGTCCCCTCCTGGGGGAGGGGGGGGGTTAATAATATGATGTGGCAATAATATGAAATCACAAATTTTAGGCGTATCCATATTTGATCACTTTGGCTAGTAGTACAAACGTCTCTAAAATTACTCAGAATGTGAATGATGAATCAGTGTACATGTTTGTACATGTTCGCACACGTTTCCACCTTTGCTTGACCTGCTTGTCCTTCTGAAATCCTCGTCCCCAGAGGGGCTATCCTGCGGCCAGTTGTTCTTACCTGTGACGCCTGACCAGGCAGGAAGGCACCACCGAAACTCAAACCTAGCTCCCTGCAGTAGTGTACTAGTTGTTAGACTAGTCACAGGTAAGAACAATTAGCCCCTCTTTCACAGTCATAACCCAACTTAAAAATTAGGAGGGATCAGCTTGCGTTCATTCATGGAAAATCTGATTACAATAAGTATTAGACCTGTATTTCACCAGTGGTCAGTGTATTTAAAAAGTAAAAAAAAAAATTTTTTATTTATTTATTTAATGATGGATGTTTTTTTATAATATGGTGAAGATGGATAAAGATCAGGTGATGTTTCCCTCAGCATTAATAACAAAATCCTGGTGATACCAATGGGTTCATATATTTCTCTTGCAAGTCTGCGAGGTTTTATTGACATTTTAATCATCTTTACCTCCATAATTTTTATTCACCAATAAACCATGTCCTGATTATAGACAGGTCACCACTTGTTTTGTATTTCTGCTGGAACAGATGTTGAAGGAAGAGCATAGTAACCTACATAGTAACATCACAACAAACCAAAGAACCCTAGAATATCCAACAGATTTGTTGCAACATATTCAAAAATCTGTTTTACAAATCAAGAACAAGGTACAGTGCCTCAAGAGGTCAGACGCAAAAGAAAAGAGTGTGTGAAAATGACACACGGTGTAAAGCATTACTTGTGGGTGATAATGAACATGTTGGATTTTGAGTGCTTTGTCTCAACATTATTCAGTTTCACCTCGAGCAAAAGTAAACGTGTCGATACAACAGTCCATGGTGCAGCTTAAATGTCAGAGAGATTAACGAAGTGCGTCTCTCACATAATCATGTTGTATGTATGTGTGTAGAGAGAAAGGGAGGTGTTGCATGAGGACATTGTACTTCAGAAAGCAGTTCCTCCACTGGTGGCCTTATTGTTAGCATATTTGCATGAGATTTGAAAGGCATATGATTGTATTTGCTAAGTAACTGTTGCTATCTTTATAGATCCCTCAGCTATGTGGGATAGTGAAAAATCTATTTTCACCATTCTCAATATTATGATCACATCATAAAATCTGTAATGAAACAGTGTACAGGAGCTGATTGTTAGGAAGAGCAGGAGGCTGTAGGACCGATTCCAGTGTCTGTCTAAATTATGCAAACGTCTGTTTATATCCACAAGCCAAAAATGCATTCGTGAACTTTCACTTAAGATTTTGGAAATGACTAGGAATTTTTATGGTTAAAAAAAAAACATGGGAACAGTCACTATGCCAGCAGTCTTAGTTTGGTAAACTGCTGAGTTGGCAACTGAGTTTTTAAGATGTTGGCGAGAAGTCATACATTTGCCAAGACATCAGCTATTTATTAGTTTTCCATGATAGAGTTGGACTTTCATTTTTACTCACTGACAAAGTGACTTTCTCAGCTACACTGCTCTGAAAATAAACTCTATCTTGTGCTGGAATAAACTCCATCTAGCAAACGTTATATATAACACATTAGTTATACCATTAAAACGACTTATAGTTAGCATAACATTAGATGGCATGGCATACATGTGAATGTTACTTTACTATGTACCACCTACCTAAATGTTGTTACAGACCAATTATACCTTTCTTGCCAATTGTAGGTAAGTCAATTGGATGCTGTTTGCATGTTGTCTTCCTCTAGAAATGAATTTAATAATAATCATGCTTAATATTTTTCTATTTTTTCAACTGACTGTAACACCACACATACTAACTGTTCATAATGAGTATTCGTCAATTTTAGGTAATTTTATTTTATTTTTTTGCAAGGTTTCTTTTGTTACTGACACTCAGAATAACAAATATAATATTAATGTAATAACATGGTGTCCTTACTAACAGAACATTTACTAAAATTATTTACTGATATTTTTATTTTTCTCTCAAATTATTTAGTAAGTTTAGATTGCCCGTCTGAAAAATACAAGGAAACGTTTGTTGCACATGTGACTTGTGGTAATTTCAGAAGCGAGAATATGTGAGGATAACAGGTGAAAACGTGATTTAAAATGTATATTTTAAAACAAAATATTAAATTATGGATTTCTTATTGCTAAAAATATTTAAGGCATAAATGAGATATGGAGTAAAACAACAATGCAAAGAAAATCAAAAGGATTTTAATAATTATATTAAATTGTAAAGTGTAATGTTAGAGACCAAGGACAGCTAACAAATGCTATTCTTCAATGTTATAGGTATCAGAATTAGAAATACTTTATTGATCCCAAAAGGGAAATTACAGAAGTTTGTTTTAATGCTTTAAATTGTATACCTTAGATTTGCATTTGTAGCACTGTACAGTACACTTAATTACTTAAATAATAAAATGCTTTTTAGCATTAGTTCTATTATTTATCTATACATGGAGATGGAAGTGACGTAATTGAGCAGGATAATGCACTCTGCTGAAGGTTTGTAGACCTTTGAATATGAGTCGAAGGTGAATTTAACTTACAGAACTTCAAGGATTTGCTGCTAACATCAGAGTCTGGACTCTAGTCCTAAACATATTGGTCAATAATGGAGTACCTTAACCACTGCACTACCACTGTTCATTTGACCAGCCATAAGATTTAAAACTATGCATAACTTTAAAACCATTAATGCCAATTATGCCTTAAAATCTTGGTCCTGTTTCTCAAACCATACCTGAATCATTTTTACCATGTTGGTAGAGTGCATTATTTTGCTTAAAGAGGCTATTAGAGAAAACCGTTGCCATGAGGGGATGTACTTGGTCTGCAACTATGTTTTGATAGGTGGTAAGTCAAAGTAACATCAACATGAAAGCCATGACCCAAGGTTTGAAAGCAGAACAAGCACAGAGCATTACACTGTCAATGTCATTCACTTCACCTGTCAGTGGTTTTAACGTTATGGCTGATCAGTGGACAGAGCTAAGGCTAATTTGGGAGTAGATGTCTCACATGACCTCTAGTGCCTAAACAACCCTAACCTTCTGAAAGAAATAATCACCTCAGACGCAGTTAAAAGAAATAATAATCCAATCTGGTAAATTCTGGAACTTCCAGAACTCCCAGTCACACACTGCCATTGGTTAAGAACTGATTTTAGGACAGGGTAAAATCAATGCAAAAGTGGCAGTAGCTAAACACCAAACCTATAACAAATCAACTGAAATGTGAAATCAGCTGCACTGAGCAGACTTCCCACTTTTTTGCATGCTGGTTCCTGAATAACATAGTTATGATGGGAAGAAGCAACTTAAATGTTGCTCAGCCACAAATTGAATCCATAACACGCACTTTTCTTTAACAATTTCTTCCTTATTATTTGAGAACTCGTGTGCTCGTGTAATCATTCATGAAACCTTCAGAAAAAGCAGCAAACTGCAAGTAAATTCCACATAATACAGACCTTTCTGAAAACTCTCCGAACAATGTATAAACACCCAATTTATTAGTAGAATGTGCATATTTGCATATCTGCATAATTAGTAAACGATTAGCATAATACACACCCACAAATAAAAAATAACAACGAAATAACAAAGCCTTTGGACAGAGGAACAGAGCAAAAATCCTCCAAAATGCCTTAGAAAAAGCAAAGAAAAACTACAGTAATACCTCAAAATTTGACCAAGTATAATATTTTTCACGTTTGTTTAATTGGGTTCTCTTTTTCTATTTTTATGACTTTGATCTGATGAAGTTTTAGGTCTCGTATTTATGCCGAAATGTAGAAATGCTTCACAGGGTTCACACACTTTTAAGCACTATTGTAGCTTATTCGATTTTTTTAATAGAATTGATTCATATAAAAACACCTGCACATTCTCTGCAATACTCTTCCAGACCCTCTGTGTTTCTCCCAGCATTGGTCTGCACATGGCAGGGAGGTTGAACATGTCATTCTCTGCCGACAGAGTTGACACCTTTAAGTCTTGATAAACCGACACTGCTGTTCCCCAGTGACTTTTCTGTATAACGTCTGTGTAATCCTGCTTTCTGAGCTTCAGCACTGGCACTAGACTCCTAAAGGAACTGTGTCTGGTTGAGACACCCCCTCTCAATCACAAAACATGTATACACACTCACACACAAACTCACCAGAGGACTTAAAAGATCGGACCCCATCCCTACCTCATCTCTCAGAGGCTGAGGCTGGTGTCCTTAATGGATGACAGATGTTTCTGAAATGAGGCTATAGCGTGAGTGTGTTTCATGTTAGCTCGCTGCTTGATGAGCAGGGAAGCAGCTGGAGATGAACAAAAACGTTCGGGCCCTCACAATGCTTCCATTTATCATCTCTGGGTATAGATCTGGTTAAGATGCACCCCTGTTTTTTGGAGTTATATATTGGGATTAATAAAGGCAAACAAAGGGAAACATTCTGTCATGGGAGTGGCTCACTTGTTCTTCTCACAGTAAATCTCTTGGCAGTTTGAGCTGTTGTACGATTGATCCCTGTGGTGACTCTTCCTAATTAAAAAGGAATTTTCTGTCTGGTCCTGCTTATGCAGTTGCTCGGGCTTCACAGTCAACGACTTTGACTGTATCCGTTGCCATACGACAGCAGTGAGGGGCGATTTTTGATTTGATTTTTATTCAACTGTACAAGTGCGGCCAAAATCGTGTCACATTTCAAGGGCTTCTTCTCTTTGCCCGCCAGCAATGAGCCAGGATATTATTTACGAAACTTTGTAAGCATAGCTCACCAACATCCAGCTTGACTCTAACCATTTTAAGTATGTTCCTTCCAGAGAGTAAACTGCAGGTGTTCAGCATGAGAGCAATCGCACAAAATGGCCGCCTGCTCCGTGTCAAGTAATATTCAGCCCAGCACCTACTCCAAGCTGTATACATCTGTCAGAAGCGATGAAGAGTGTAGTGAGAAGGTTGAGGTTGAAATGAGCAGCCAGTTGGGCGGTCCTTTGCCCTGGCTTTGATGGGGGTGGAATAATAGACGGGTTCGAGCAGGTTGCCTGTTGGTAGGCCTCCAAACCGAGTGGGCCACAGGAGGTGGGGGCTCTCATTATCTCTCCCACCATGTTGGGTCTTAAGTCCATCTCCTTAGTGCCTGCTCTGTTTGTTTAGAGAGCAAGAGCCTTTTAAAGTATGTTCGGGCTAATGAGTACATTATCTGCCAATGATCCACAAAAGCAGCCCGCCTCCCTCCCTTAGTTTCTCAGTACGAGATCTTTCTTGTTCGTCCTCTTTCTTACTTACCCAGCTCATCCTGCTCTATCAGCCTTTTAGAATCTCTCTTTCCTACTGTTCTTCTAAGATCACTTCCCTTTGGTCCATTTTGCGACATATATAAAGGGAGCAACACTGCAGGTGAACACATCATTAGGAATGTATTTTCAGAATGTGAGCTTCACATGATCAGTTATTAAAGCCAGTTCACACCAAACGTTTTTGTCTAGTCTAGTCATTTAGCAGACGCTCTTATCCACTGCAACTTACAGTTGATACAGTCTTAAAATCTAAGCAATTTTGGGTTAAGGGCCTTGCTCAAGGTCCCAACAGTAGCAGCTTGGCAGAGGTGGGATTTGAACCTTTGTCCTACTGGTCCATGGAAAAAAGACATTACATATTTTAGCAAACCCCCTTATTCAAAGCAACTTACAACTGATACAGTCTTATAAGGTACAATGCAAGTCTTGCTCAGTGGTCCAGCAGTGGTAGTTTTGACCTTTAACAGGGCCATGACTTTACTCAAACTTTCAAAAACAAAATCTCTCTCTCTTTCTCTCTCTCTTTCTCTCTCTCTCTCTCTCTCTCTCTCTCTCTCTCTCTCTCTCTCTCTCTCTCT
>JAUZSU010000080.1:43685-56542 GCA_034780255.1 Parotocinclus maculicauda
AGAGAGAGAGACAGAGAGTTTTGTTTCTAGGCCTGTGAATGCATCGTTCTCCCTATGTTCATACTAGCCTGGTTATTTTCACTGCATTTGCTTAAGAGGAAGTCTTGGTTAACCCCTTGAATGCATTGGGGAGGTCGTCTCTGATGCTGCTCGGTTTTATGTCTTTCACTAATGGCTCTTGGAGGCAAGGTTAACTTAAAGGAAGGGAGCGTTCATAGAGGGAGGGAGCCCTTATCAAAGCCATCAGAAATGCCTTGTCGGCAGCCATTCATTGGGCTCAGAAAATAAACCAAAATACCTCCTCAATGACTGAGTGTTAGGCAGATAACAGTTGGCTGTGGGGGTCCCTTTCCCCTTTCTCTCAGTGGCTACTCACCTTCTCCATCTCCCACTCTCTTTCTCTCCTTCTCTTTCTCTTTTTGGTTTTATTAGGAGGAAACAGAAAGCCCCAGTGTGAGAAGCCACTTGTTATCTGAGAGTCTTGGGAATCAAGCCCTCTGCAAAGTCTTCACTCACCACACTAATGAAAGCTGGACAATTTGTGCGCTTTCGTTCCCAACATACTTAACCCCCATCTCTGGTCCTCTTCTAGATCCCCCCACCACCACCATCATCATATCCTTGTTTCTCCTTCATATATATCCCACCTGTCCATCTCCCCAAAACAGTACTCCAGGTTCTGGCTTTTCTTCTTTCTTTTCCAGATTAACACAAATGCAGTTCATTAAATGCAATTCAAGTTTATTCAACCAGAGGTTTGTCGAGCATCCATAATTTACCAAGTCTATACAGAGTCTCCAAAAACAACCCTAAAACCTTCATCAAAGCATGGTCAGTGCAGCTCAGCTTTTACCAACTTTTTAAAATACCAGCCTATTTGGTGTATTTACAATGACATTTCTATAGTCCTTGTTAAATCCATAAATCATTACAATAAGCTCAAGTGTTCCAGGTATTGCTGTAAATGAAGAAATGGGCTACATTATGTACGTATTTTAAATATTGTGCATTTTTGTCCAGGGCCTTGCCAAAAATTCATTCTGTGCATTTACATGCACTTAAAAATAAAATCCAGTAATTTGATTTCTAAGTACAATCGATTTTCTTACAAGCTATCACGGAAGCATCAATCAGAATTTGCCAGGTCCCCCATTCTTAAGAAACTTCTCTTATTTTTGTCACAAGATTAAGCAACCCTGGAATTACATGCTCCAACGACGAGCACTGCAACATCTACACTGCATTTGAACCCAGACCGTCAGGAACACTTTTTATGTCCAGTTATGAATGACATAAAATTATGTGCATGTCATCTGCCAAAATAAAACCTCAAGAGTTGTGCCCTGCTCAGAACATAAAGGGCAAATCTGACAGGTAGGGTGGTCTGTAGCTGGGCCACCTGACCATTTTACAAAATGCATAGTTGAAGATATTGTCCCACAATACCTTATATGTTTCTTTTGCTGAATATAGTCAACATTTGGACCAGCCTCAGGAGATGTCAGACTGGCCTGACGGACAATGCCCACAGATCATCATGAAGCACTTTGATCCAGTCCTACGTAACTCAGACCTCTCTCTTTTCCTTGTTTTACTATGCCTTTCTTCTCTAGGTCAACCCCTTTTTCTAGTCAATCTAGCCCCAACAATGGAGTCACTTACAAAGCACTGAGCGCTGTATGACCAGGAAGCCACCAGGGGAAACAAGTTCAAAGAGATGGGAGAGTTGCTCTGTATGGCCAAGTCCCCAGCCAGGAGATAAATACACATGCTTTCAACGTGCAGGTGCATGGCTTTCCACTGTAACAAAACCTCAATTGCTTCAACAGGACAGACCCGGGACACAGCTAACCTCTGCTTAGCATTACATATCCTGATTGAGTGAAGATTTATGATTTTTTTTCTTCTGCTTTTCTTCTTAAGCAATGCCTTAATTTAGAGTAGCACTAAGAAAACACACTCCACTATTTGGAACTGCAATTTTCAGACTGTAACTCATATTAAAGCTGCAGTAAGATATACAGCTTTGTTGTTTTTTCTGCACTCTCAGTGGGGAAACTAATTTGTTTTGGACCTAAATGCAGACTTTTGCAGGTGTAGCTAGAAATAGAAGAGCCCAGCCATCCAAACAGTCACAGAGGCCTGCTCATTCATAGAGGACCTTGAGGCACCTGCCACTGTTTCTCTGCAGAAGTCTTTAAAGAGACCTAATGTGTGGAATCATCTCCAACTCAGATGTCACAGAAGATTTGTGTGTTGGCTTACCTAATAGGAAATACAATTCATTGAAATGGTCCAGTTTATTCTAGGAACATCCTCCCTGGTTTTACAATTATCTTACATCCTTGCTTGTGTCTGTGTTTGCATATCAATAACCAAACTGTAGCTTGTGTGGGTTGGAGTGTAACTGTTTTCCAGATAGGATAACGGTGATATTTCACCTCTTGACAGCTTTCAATAGCATCTGCATTAGTGAACCGTTAACCTACATTTGCAACAGTGCATTCCTGGACGCGATGAATTACGACCGTCTGCGGCTCGTCAGATGGTTGATGTCAGAGACTCGTGACCTACATGATCAGTATGTTGTACATTTGCGTTTACTGTCATGGCTGTGTATTTTATAATCGCAACACAGATGGTAGTTTTACAATCCTGACTGAACACTGCTCACAGCTCAATGTGTGTGAGCTGAGTGTGATTCGAGTAGCATGTTGTTAGAAACTCATGCGAGGGGGTAGATTGTTCTCTTTCCCTTTTTTAAGCCCCGAGCCTTTTGCAGACCCTGTGTTTAGCCAAAGCAGCCAACCTGAGCACTGACTGGTAGGTAATGGGTGTGCATGCATGCGTGGTGTGTGTACATGTACTGAAGGACTCTTTGAATTGTCAGGCAGGTGATGGGTAATGTGGGGGTGTTGGTAATGTGTGTATAAATCTGTTCCTGAGATAGCGAGTGTGTGTGTGTGGGGGACCGCTGGAATGTAAAGCTCAGACTGGGGCCTCTGAAGCTCTAATGGATTAACAGCGCGATCTGGCGTGCTAATGGAGATTGTCTGTGATGTAATGAGCTTTTAATTAGGTCACCTCTGAGCTTGACCCTGGTGTAATGAGGGGGGGCTTGGGGGAGTTTAGCTGTGGAGGGGCAGCCTGGTGATAGCCCCCTGACCTGCAGGTGTGAAACAACCCAGGCTGTAAACAGGACTGGACATTCCAGGCATTCTTCCCTCAGCATCTCCGCTGCCCTGCATCCTGCCAGCCAGTCGTGCTTCTGGACAAATCCATGAAAAATTCAGGTCAGGTTTCATGATTCTAATTTATAAATGTATTCTGTGTACTATTTTCTTGGTTGTTTTTTAAATGACCCATTTTGGATTTTTTTTGTTTTGTGGGACTAGTCCCCCCTCTTTACTTCTCAGCTTGGACATGCCCAGTTTTCCTTGTTGGCTTTCCTTGTCGTATGCTGGCACAGTGAGATGGACCATACGTCAGTGAGTGCCTGTATACAGCAACCTCCGAATACTTCATGTCACTGGTAGGCAGAAGACTTATACAGAGCATTTACAGGAACATAAACATCCAATAACTAGGGATAATGACAGTAATATGATCAAGGTGTCTAAATGCACGTAACAGGATAATCAGATAATGGGAATCTTTTGGGGATTTCTACATTGTAGTCAGCCAATAATTTCACAGAAGGATGCTTCTAACATTGATCTTACTTAATCTTAACATATATTGTGTTTCAGTGTTTCCAAAAATGTCTTTGGCAGCCATTTTGCAGATGCATTTAATTTCAAGGTTGCCAGATACCACTATAGAAATAAGCAGCAGGTCTGTGGAAAAATATGATAGAATTAGAGGACCTAGCAACTGTGTTTAGTAACCACTTCTGTGACAGCTCTGCCCTCATGCTCAGACTGAGAAAATGTCAGAAACGTATCCCCATCTGACCTTCCCTCCCTCAGACAGAACCGCTAGTGTCTGTGGATTTCCAGACCTTCTCCACCTACATCAAAAGCTTATCTGAGGCCACTTGTGAACATGATTATAATTTGTATTTTACTCAAAGTTAATGCAGTGTTTTCATTGCAATTGACCCAAACACACATCAAAGCAATTACCTGAAGACCAAAGAAGACCAATGATTTCTGACTGTCATGGACTGTCCTTTAGACATTTATATTTACGGTATTTAGCAGACGCCCTATTCCAGAGCGACTTACATATGATACAGTCTTAAAATTTAAGCACCGGTGGGTTAAGGGCCTTGCTTAAGGACCCAACTGTGGCACATTGGCAGAGGTGGGATTTGAACCCTGGACCACCTATTCAGCATCATCACAAGATGCTCTTTGGAATATTGCGATATTATGCTGGGATCACGTGAATCATCAAATAATACACATAATACAAATAATTCCGGTTTGTTCATGCCAGCTTGAGCGCATGCTGTCACTACAGCAAGTGGTTAACATACCAAATACTAAAACATTTTGAAATGTGTGTATTTTTCATACAACTATTCATTTAAAATGCTATGCTAACTATACTATATATAGTGTAATTAAAATATTGTTAATACAAGCATTTTCACGGGCAGTCTCAGACTTTTGACCCTATTGTGTAAACAAATCAAGTCAACTATATTGTCAAGCTAACAATAGAAGTGTACACACTGGGACAAAAGCATCACAACACACAGATCATTGTTTAGTGCTAAACCAAGCATCAAATTAAACAATCTCTCACCCAGGTCAGATGAGCTCAACAACACAATGCTTATGAAACACTGGGCCAAATGATGTAACATCTTACACTCACTAGTCACTTTATTAGGTTCACTTGCTAGTACTATGTTGGACCTCCCTTTACCTTCAGAACTGTCTTAATTCTTTGTGCCGTAAATTCAACAAAGGTGTTGGAAACATTCCTCTGAAAGTTTGGTCCATATTGACAAAATAGCCTCACACAGTTGCTGCCGATTTCTTGGCTACATATCCATGTTTTGAATCCACCACATATCAAAAAGGCTCCATTGGAATGAGATTTGGTGACTGTGGAGGTCGTTTGAGTACAGTGGACTCACTGTCAAGTTCAAGAAACCAGTTAGAAATTTTGATGTTTTTTGAGATGATGTGTTATCCTGCTAGAAGTAGCCATCTAAAATTGGGTACAATGTGGGCATAAGGGATGGACATGGTCACCAGCATTACTTGGGCAGGCTGTGGCTTTTAAACAAGGCTTAATTGGCATTAATGGGTCCACTATGTGATAACAAAATATTGCTTACACAGTTAGTCCACCAACAACTGAGTTTTTTGTACTGAATGCCTTGCTATCCCTTGCTGCTGAAACACGGTGAATTTCCCCACTGTGTGACTAATAAAGGATTATCTTATCTTATCTTAACAACCTGGACCTTATGGTTATGGATATGGTTGAGATTCATTAGATCAGGCAACATTTTTCTATCTTCTATTGTCTTCTATTGTTAGGTGAGCCTGTGCAAATTATAGCCTCAGTTTCCTGTTTCTAGCTGACAGAGGTGGCACCCAGTGTGAACTTCTGCTGCAGTAGTCCATTTGCTTCAAAGTTTGATGGTTTTTGTATTTAGAGATGCTCTTCTGCACACATCAGTTCAAATTCATAGTTATTTGAGTTATTCTTACCTTTCTATCAACTCAAACCAGTCTGGCCATTCTCCTCTGACCTCTGGGATCAACAAGGCATTTTCACACTTTTCACCTTTTTTAGACCGTTCTCTGGAAACCCTAGAGATGGCTGTTTGTGAAAATCCCTGTAAATCTAGGAAATACTTTTGCTTCTAAAACATTCAGACCAACCTGTCTAGCACCAACAACCATTCCACATTCATGGAATCATTTTAATCCATCATGAGTCATTTAAACCCCAATGTTCCCAGTTCTGATGTTCAGTTTGAACTTCAGAAGGCCATATTGACCATGTCTGCATGCTTAAATGCACTGAGTTGATGCCATGTGACTGGATGATTAGATAAGCAGTTAAACTGGCATATGTAATAAAGTGGACAATGGCCTTAAGTGTAAATAAGTTCTCTTTTTTTCTACATAACAATAACAAGCAATTTTATTAACACAGAGGCAGTGTAGAAGAATTTGAAACCATATGTTTCTTTTAATATACCAGTTATTCAGTTCAAGAGAAGATATTTTATTGTGTTAATTTGTACATTTGCACACTGTCGCTCTGCATACACAGCTACATGCGCAGGCAGAGACAATATGCAAATTATACTATGTGCATGACAAAGAAAAAGTCAGAGTAGACAAATCATACATTTATTATCTAGGTACTGGCCAGTGCATGTTGTGGTTGCCTGGACATGTCCACCCATTTAGCCTGCTTATCTTATGGATCAGTTCACATTCGAGCCTTTTTGACTTCCTGCACTAACATAAATATCAGATATTATTCTAATATATATTTTTCACAAACATTAGGGGATACTTCAAAATGAAATATCCCCTCATTTTTGTAATCAGTGTTTCTTTAAAGGTAAAAACCAATATAATATGACTACCTAACAAGCAACAATAAGTAGCCTAGCAACCAAAGTTGCTAGTTTAACCCAAAATGCTGGAGAGCGAGGCTGCAGCTAGGGGGCGGCACAATGGCTTGGTGGGTAGCACCGCTGCCTCACAGCAAGAAGGTCCTGGGTTCAATCCCAAGGTTTCAGGGTCCTTTCTGTGTGGAGTCTACATGTCCTCCCTGTGTATGCATGGGTTTACTCCGGGTACTCCAGTTTCTTCCCACAGTCCAAAGACATGTGAGTTGGATTAATTGATCACTCTAAATTGGCATTGACTTGTGTGTGTGTGTGTGTGTGTGTGTGTGTGTGTGTGTGTATATATACATGACTAGTCTTGCGATGAAATTGTGTATGGATATAACCTTGCTTGTGTCTCTAAGATGGTCACTGATGCTGACATTTGGGTGATGGTGTGTTAGCGTGGTTTGTACTGGTAAGAGTGGATTGGACACAGCAGTGCTGCTAGAGTTTTTAAACGCTGTGTTCACTCTCTGTGTACTCTATTATACACAGCTACCATATTGTTTGACCTTATAGATGTATGGTCAGAGACAGTAGCTCGTCTGTGGTTTCACTGTTAGTCATCCTCTAATCCTTCATCAGTGCTCACATGACGCTGCCTACACGATACAGGTGGCTGGGCATTTTTGCTAGTGACGCTATTTTTACTTCAGCAGTGACACTAAAAACTCCAGCAGCACTGCTGTGTCTGACCACTAAAATAAAGACCAGGGTAAAAGAGACTAACAAAGTATGTCAAGAAAAAGATGGACTTTAGTCTGCTATACTATAGCTTCAATGCTGTAGGTGGTTCGGATCAATTGGACAATGAGAGTACAAATTAGTAGGTGTTTTTTACTAAGTATTTTTCTACTAATTCATATTTTGATCAAAATATTTATCCAAACTTTGTTTAAACGTTGTTGTCTTTTGAAACAGCTACTGTGAAAAAATGAATGAATCAGTTGTGTGATGAAAAGACCCCCAAGACAGGAAATAAACCTCACCTGATCTTGATTAATATGAGCACAGGGCACTATGTAATGGTCATATATACAAGTAACTGTAGAGTTGCTTCTGGGTATTTGGATCAGTGTTGTAGACATATACCAGGCTTAGTGAAAGACAAGCCATTTCTTAGGTTCCTGGAGTGGTTCACTACATGATGAATGAATGACTTCCTAAAACTTTTAACATTCAGAGCCAGAGAGTCAGGAGCGACTGATGGGATGACTAGAATGACTGGGCTGTGCTTTAGAGTGCTTTAATATCATTATTATTATTGGGAACATAGAGCTAGCATTTAATATGCTAGCTCACCAACCCTGGGCACTGGGTTCATGTCCCAGTATTGCTTCTCAGCTGGGATGGGTATCACTCAGGAACAAATGGGCTGTGTCTGAGGAAGGAGAAGCCAGATAGGGAGATCATCCCATACTGTTGCAACAACAACTCAAACCCTGCCTTGAGATGGGCTGGTGCTTGTCCGTAGTACATGTTCGCCTGAGCCCTGTGAATTCCTGATATGTGTGTGTGTGTGTGTGTGTGTGTGTGTGTGTGTTTGTGTGTGTGTGTGTGTGTGTGTGTGTGTGTGAGAGACATTACCGGTCGTATTCTCGCTTGCTTGGTGAAGCATTTGGAAGTGTATGTGCCTGTCCTATTGTAAGGACTACCCACTACCCATATATTCTTCCAAAGTTGTAGTATTGGTTCAGGTTTTCAAGGTATATCTGACACATTTTGTGTCATTTGCATGCAGTATTTTGGCTGAATACCCTTTATGTTTACATTACAATACCGTATTATGTGATGTGATTATGGTAGTGTCTGGTCAATGTTCGTTTTGGGTAACTACATGCTTCACAAAATGTAATGGCATGGTAAATCACATCACACAATTACTAAAAGTCATTTGTACTAACTTACACCTAAAGGAAACTCAAGGTTTAGCTGGAGTACCTAGATGAACAAAGATTATTGTAAGGAGTACATCTAGTTCTAAAGCAAATAGCATTGATATATATTTGATACGTTTTACCAAGAACACATATTAAAATGTCCATTTCTCTTCCTCTTTCACTCTCCCTTTCCCCTGTCTCTCGGTTAATTTTGTAGCCTAGACTCATTAAGATCTATAAAGCGACTCTTCTTAATGAGAAAGTTTTTATAGGGGTCTCAAAGGGCCTCTGGGGGATAATCAGACTGAAATAGGAAGTCGCTTGTCTTGACAGGCTGCCCCATTCTCAGCGGTGGTCTGGTCAGTAAGGGCCTCTTGCTGTAGCCCATCACCTCTGCCTCACCTCACCTCAGCCATCTCTTCGGCTCAGCTGAATCTCGCTGTGTTTAATTCCATACCAACATGAGAAGAGTCAGCTGGTGCTGCCTGCAACATGTACATGTTCTTCCATCCTGTCCTCCAACTGCTACTTGCCAGCTGTATTTTTTTTATGAGACCGTACTCCAGAAATATTCCCAAACACAGGTCATCCTGCAGGTAGGGGGTCAGTGTCAGTTTGTGCACTACATGCACAAAAACTGCGTCACATCCAAAATCCACACTCCCACAAGCACAGAGAATTAGCCGAGCAGTTGGTAGCCACAAAACCCAGCTGTTTTTTTTAGTCTTTTTCTTGCTCTGGGTTTGTTCTGGTGGACGTGAGTGTGGAAAATCAGTAGGACTCCACAGGGCTATGTTACACAGTACTTGCTGAGGGAGGGGGTGGAAGGAGGGGGTGGCGGGGACATGGAGGTCATTTACCGGATGTTGCTTTTAAGATCAAATTGTGTTTATGAATGTCATGTCAGCCACTCTGCCAGTGAGGGTGAAAACTTATCTCTGAGCAGATGTTTACTCCACAGGTCGAAGGGCACACAGTGTTTACATCTGAGACTGGGGACTGGATGAAACTTGTTTAGAATTGCAAATGCTGCTGTGGGCAATTACCTTAATCAAATTACATTTTTTTCTTCTTTGCTCTGTCATTTTTTTTTTGTTCCTGACAAGAATTTTCCAGATTCAAAACAACTGCTGCTCCGAGTCATTCCCTTTATGTCACTTCCTGCCTCAGGCTTACAACAGCCCATCAGCTTCCTCCGTTATTCATTCCATGCTGCTAAAGCGCTGTGAAACACACTGCCGATGAGCTGTTAGAGGAATCTGTTTAGTTTAGGGGAAATGTGGGAAGGCATGCGGTCTCTGATTATGAATAGAGATGTAAATCTGCACATATTTGTTAAAGTGGTAAAGTAACTGTCCAGCTGCTTTGTGTAACTGTTTCTGAAGCAGACATGCCTTTTAATTCTTGGCGTCCGATTCAAAGAGACGTGAAAGAGAGATGGGAGAGGAATGGCTCTCCGAAATGGAATCATGGCGAAGAACAAGATAAATTATCTATGGTTTTCTTTCTAAAAGTCCTCGATATTAGGTTTGGAGAGAGTAAAAATGGTTTGTGTGAGCGGCTGATAAAGGGAGATAGCAAGTCAGAGCAAGCGCCAGAGAAAAGGTTACAAGGTTGCAGCCCCGGAGGTTATGTGTCAGGAACGAGATCTGGACAGCTCAGGAGTTCGCTTGCGATCTCGGCTAGACATGCAAACATTAGGATACAGCGTGATACAACCTTTCTTTTGCAGCAAAAAAACAGGTTCCTCCTAAATGCAGCACAAGAAAAGGTCATAGTCTGGTCACTGCATGAACGTTGTGAGTTTCCGTCATCGTAGCTTGAAGTAACACATTTGTACTGGCCAACACCGAGGGGAAAAAAGAAGACTGGGAAGAACAGTGAAGGTAAATGAACTCAATAATATTGGCCAGAACTGCAATTACAACATTACAACAAACACAGCAGCTTCCATCTGCCTCTTCACACAGCACACTTGTTCTCACACTGCTCCACGTAGTGCATTCCTATACACCATATAATAACCACACTGATATTTTTAGAGGAAGTTTAAAATATCATTCCTGAACTAAAGATTATAAATAACTCCTGGATCGTGTGCACGTAAGAGGAAAACGAGACTTTGGTGTATGATTATGCTATGTAATTAGATGCACCAATTTGCTCATAAATTTTAGTTTATAAATGCCTTTTCTTTTGACACTGAAAGTTTTTATTGCTCTCTTACTAGCAGGGGTTGCTTTTCATTCCTGAAAGGAGAGGTGTAATTCATTTTCCTGCTGTCAGTCCTCTCTGTGGCCTACACACACCACAAACTACCTACCCACCTACCTGTGGTCCATCAGCCTCGGATCGTCAGGCTAAAGCAAAATATTGTCCTCCCTCAGATGCAGCCAATCATGTCTGAATGTAATGCCTGACCTGACCAGAAGGCTCCAGTAGCACTCAAAACTGGGTCCGTGCAGTGATTAAGCTGAACTGGCCTTTGGTGCAACCTTGTGTGTTGAAGTAAGTAACCTTGTGTCTGTTGTTAAAAAAGAAATTGATGCTTAAAATATAAATTAAACCAGCAAACAAGCCCCTAACCCATTACACCAAATGGCAGGAAATAAGAGAAGTGGAATTGGTTCTGAATGGCTTCTGAATAATTTTTTTACCTCTACCTACATCCTCCTCTTCATCTTATTTAGTGGTTAAGTATTAGGTATAGGGGTTATTATATTGTTGTGTTTAGCACTAGAAAAAACACGGTGTGGCAACTGTAGAGAACAGACACGCTCACAGACGTACACAGGCACACAAAGGTAAATATGGCGACTAAAACCCTGCTTATTAGAAAGGGTCTATTTTTTATTAAACAATAAGATCTTGTTTTTTATAACATTTTAATACTATTTTAGATCATTAATCAGGCTGAAATATAATATACATATTAATCCAAATTTCTTGATTGCTTGTTTCGCAGATCTGCCGACGATCATATTTAAAGAATACAAAAAAAAAGATTTTTTTTTTTATTTCTCGGATCCGCTGCAGCACCAATGGTTGAAATTTGAAAAAATATATATATTTTTTTAAATATATATATTTTTTATCTTTTTCCGCCCTCCGATGGAGAGCCAACTGTTTTCTTCTGTTCATTTTATTTTTTTCCAGATTCACTTAAATTTAATTGTAGGTTAAATAAATGTAATTGTAGGTTAAATAAATTTCCTTGTATCGATTCCACATAGTCCTCGACAAATTGAAAAGTGCTGAAAAATAAAGATTTAGTTTAATTTTTTTTCCTCCCTTCTTAGTAGATTCTTAAGTAGGGACATCCGATAAACAAGCAATAGAAAACGTCTGGCCTTATATATAATATCATTTCAGTAATTGTATTTTGTCTATTTTATTATATGCTTCATAATAATATTCCCTTCATTTGTTATAGTCTATATTATATTTTATTACATTGTATTTTTTTTATTTTCTATAATAATGTAGTCTAATGTAGCTTCTGTATATTTAAACTATTATTATAAATGTATTATTTGAGTAGGTTTCTTCCTCAACACATTCAGGGAGTTTTTTTCTTGCCACTGTCACCATATGCTTGCTTTAGCCTAAACTAAGGCTTAAACATTTAGTTTTGTGTGTTTATTTAGAATTTTTTTAAAGCTATCTTTACTTTGGTCTAAATTCAGAGCCTTAACAATAATCTCATACACAATAAATGTATGCATTCCTTTTCAATACTTGGTTACACCTCCTTTGTAATAGAAATTTGTATACATTTTTATTTATGAGCACCTTTCGAGAGACTAAAGGTGCTTTACAAAAAATACAAGTCAATAAAAACATACGTACAGTAACAAGAAACACAATGAATAAGATAGATAAAAGTTAGAAAGTAATATCAACGCTTTCACCATCGTACCATCACCAGCTGTTAGACAAGGATTTCACCAATGTTTCAAGACCTTTGATGCTCTTGGTTCAATATTCCACTAACAGTGTCCAAATCAGCAGGTTTGCAATGTCTCTTTCCACAAGTTAAAATTGAGTTCTGGTGATTACTTTGGCGAGGTCAAGTATTTGAAATTTGGTGTCGTCCATTGCCAGGAGCCCTAATACAATACCACCCTTTTGCTCTATGACGCCTTTTTACCAACCCATTTTACACAACTCTCAGTCATTCCTCATTTTTATGTGTATTTCAAACCCTGACAATCCATTTTTTGCAACATTCATCCAGGTACACAACCTATTAATATTGAACAATCCGGCACTGCTGTTGATGGATGCGATTTTGTGTTTGTGTGTGTGTGTGTGTGTGTGTGTGTGTGTGTGTGTGTGTGTGTGTGTGTGTGTGTGTGTAAAGCTAGATTTATATGACACTGGGT
>JAUZSU010000080.1:58721-71050 GCA_034780255.1 Parotocinclus maculicauda
AAGATAATTTAGCTTTCCTCCTGTAGTTTCAGTAAGCCTGGGTTCCTCATGCAGACTCATTAGGACAAGAGGTGTCTCTAAACTGTCTTATTGTGTGAGTGAGTGAGTGAGTGAGTGAGTGAGTGATTGAATTATTTAGAGCATGTACCATGTGATGGATTGGTCTAGTGTCTATTGCTGGTCTTCATTTTGGTGTTACAAGTTACCACACATATACAGGAAATTGTATTCTACCCTGGGTGTCGACCGTATCCTTCTCAACAAACTCCCTCCCATTTGATTAAAGCCCCTTTTGTAAAGCAGGCTTATAATATCAAGAGTGATTTATATACCCATTCAAGGGCGTCATCAGACCCACATTTGCATGTGCCGTACTAAAATCATGGATTATCCTGGATTGCTGAGCAGAACTACAGGAAAAGTCACACAAATTCACTAGACATACTACATTTCCCATAATGCCCCAGCATCTTTCCAAAAACTTAAATGGCTAATGTTTTCAGTCAGCAAGTTTATTTCATATTTTTTTGCATGGAAATATGGACATCCAAAAATATTTACAATTAATACTTAATATTTTTTACATATATTAAAATGCCACTTATAACCATATAACTTACCAAAAATACATGTTAGATCGAATTAATTGAATCAATTAAAAAAAATTTGTTTTAATATGTTATTCATTTGTGGCAATGGTAGAGCAACACTCATTTCAGTGTTTATCATTTAATTTTGGTATTTAGCAGATTTTTTTTTTTTGACTGCTTGGTACACAGAGAGGTGCAACTGTGCCCCTCTAAATTCTGCATGAACCCCAGTACGACATGCACCCAGTCTTGCTTAATTAGGTTTAGGTTATGATTTGTAATTATTTAGGTAATTAGGCTATTCACTGCACTTACATGTCTTTGTATTTAGTCTCAGTGTAACTGAACCATTACACTTTTTAAGTGTGACCATTCCAACAAATATCAAGTGATTCAAACTGTGTAATTAAACTGTTAGAACCATAGCGAACAGAAGAGAATTGAACGCTGTAACGTCCCTTATTTGTTTTACTTTGTTGTGTTGGTATGTCATCAACAGTAATGTCGCTTTTGAAACCAGCTGCATGCTCACAAAGCACAACTGACACTGTTAGTCTAATTTGTTATTGCTACCAGTGGCCTGCCGCTAGAAACGTACACAAAACACTCCCACCACATTTCCGACTCTAAAGCATCATGGAAATGTTCTGCTTTGCCAGCCGTGCTGTAATATCTCTGATATAAAATGACTTTTAGAGGTCCTAAGTGATGCAAGCTTTCATTTTAAGATCATTATTAGGTTCCTCTTGCTTTTCAGATTGCTGGTTTTTTTGAAGACTTGGTTGCATCTTATCTCTGCCGTGTTCATCCCGCAGATTCGTGCCCCTATCCCTGTAGCTCCATGCAAGAATGCCTTATGAGCATCCAGCAATCAAAGGCAATACCATCACAGATGGAATTACGGTACCGTCATCTCGAACAGCCTGAAGCTTGACTGGGTGGATCTGGCTTACACTCTGTGATGTCAGATTTTTTTTACAATCTTTGCTCAAGGCATAACGTCTTTAAGAGATAATAACCAGTAATATCTTAACCTGTTCACATTGTCATGCGTCCTAAGCTACTTTGTGCTACCACAGGCTCAGCCTCATAGACAGAACTCTGAAACTCGTAAGTTGGGAAGCCACTAGAGAGATAAAACCATGGACACATACGAGACAGCACTACCAGAACTCAACTCTACACCAGGATGTCACTGATGGGAACTGCCAGTCATCGAGCAATGGTGAGTGGGTACCTATTCACACAAAAGGATGGAACTATACCAACTATACCAACCACTAAGCTCTCCCAAGAACTACATTCATTCCAGGACATGTATTCACACCACCAGTAGGCACTCTGTGTCATGGTCCATCATGTATAGGCTCAGTTATGGCTGGAGTTTAATAGACTTCTTGGAATTCTTGGTCCATTTTCTGTTTTTGGGTTATGTAATTACAATTTTTTTTTTAATTTGATTTTAGTGGCAAGATCTGTTGTTTATATGGCTACTGGTATACAAGTACAAGCAAACCATGACCGCTCTCATGACACACAAAGTGTGTATCAACATACACTCCTGGAAACCCCCAAAATGATCCAAAAGTTTCTTAACAGCAAATAACTGGTCAAGACATTAGCAAGAAGAAATATATAAAAGAATTTAGTATGTGATAGTTTTCCTTTTGATTTCCTTAAATGTCTAAGTCTTGTGTCAAAGTGTTAAACTGTGAAACACGTTGGCAGTGAAATCGGGAATGACTGTACCTGTAGGGTCTTGAAAATTCTAGAATAGAAGCAGTTAGTCTGACGATTACCAGCTGTGTGGTTTCTAACAGGACCTCTGCACAATCTGTGCACAAGAAGACCAGGTAAGTGAATTTTAGTAAACTTTTTCTCCCTATTAGTTCCCTGGAGCAATGGGTAACGATGAGAAAATGATCCCATGGGTGTCATTTTCTTAGTTGTTGATCATTTTTTTGACCAATGATTTGTTATTAGTGCCATTAAAAGCCTGCTATTGTGGGATGTTAGGTTTGGATTGTTTTTTGTTTTTGCCCAGGAGTATAGTCTAGTATTTCTCTCTTTGAGCATTGCAAACGTTTGCTACTTTAAACTCCTTAAACGTCTCTTCGTCCTCTCCATCATTAACTGTGTGGTCTGCTGCTGGGTTGGATTGAATCTCTTGCTGTATTCTCACACTGACAAGCTCTCTCACATTTCTGGAATATCTTGCATATTCACTTTTTTTACTCTATCCTATCCTTTGTTGTGGCTAAAATGCATTAGGTTTCCAAAACCGTGCCAAGACCTATTTTTCTCCCTTCTGAACGTTCCAATGGTATTGTTATCTGGGAAAAAATGATAGCCATTTGGAATGAAGCGATGCTCGCTCTTTTGAAATCTGACTCTGTAGTTATGTTTTTATTGCTTATTTGTGAAGCAAGCCCAGTATGGTCAGGTTCATTCTTTGGTTTCTTCTACTGCCAGGAAAGATATAACTGAGGTATTCACTATATGGTGTTTCAATAAGGTGCAGTGGAGTATAAAGATAATACTTGTGAAATACATTTTTCTCTTAAATATGTCAGAAGACTGAATGTTGGTCACTGGCTTGTCATTAGCATAAGTCAAGTGTAGCCCCCTTCTTTAAAAATCTTCTTCAGATTTATTCAATGGGTCTGAGCATGGGCCGATCAGAGTAACATAACACTTAGCACATTATCCTTATCACCTCTGCCTCCGTTTAATCACCCAGGTGATGGCTGTCATGTTTTCTTACCCTGTACCCTTAATTTATCTCCCTCTCCTGTTCTCTCCCTCATTTCCTTATTTTTGCTTATGAACCTCTTTTATCTTTCATCCCTGTTTATCTCTTTATCTTATTTATCTCTTCAGCCACTTTCATCTTGTTTTCTTTCTCATTCCATTTTTGCCTTTGCTCTTACGCGGCTCTTCCTCCGTTACCCCACTAAGACGGCCGCTGAGCACCTGCAAGTGCTCACTTAGAAAGATGTTTCAGGCACAAGAATGCGTGCAGTAAACACAGGAGAGCTGTATTTATAATAAATCAGCTTTATAGGCCTCTGATGGAGGTGATATCAGTGAAATTTATGCCTGGAGACCTCAGTGTCCTCAGCTAACAGCTGCGAGATAGCGCTTTCCCTAAGCAGCCTGATCTGGAGTGACCCCTAGCTTCGTAAGAGAGCAGTATCGTGTCTTAGGCTGAAGTCGGGTAGGATCGCATCAGTGGGCTTAGTGATAAGGCTAGGGGGCTGCTGTGTTACTAGGACTGAGGTTGGAAGCCCTGAAGTATTTGACTTATTAGCAGCAGCGAGCGCAGCTCTGCCTGTATCGGTGAACCCGACATTCCATCAGATTTTTGCAGATCATCCTTCAGTGTTCTCGTTTAAGCCTAGTAATTACTGTGAAATGGATCTGTCATGCAAAAACAGCTTGAAAAATGGTGCTCAAGCCCAAACAAAACACAGGCATGTAAATAAAACTCTGCTTAACTATGCCCTGGTCCCCACCCTGCCCAGATGTCTGCTTTCACCCTTGGCAAGTATACAGAACGTGAGTCTAAAAGCAATGATGTCACATTTCAAAGGAGGTTCATGGTTTAAATTACAAATCTGATTCCTGCAGCTTGATGAAATGTGACCGACTGCCATTATTTGGTTTCCTGCAGATGCAAGTAATAATAACAACGGTTATGGTGCAACTGACGGAGGTGTCTTTATTGATAGGGTAAAACAGTGGGGATTTTACTCAGAATCGAGAACGAAACAGCCACATAAAATTGACGGTGCCCTTGCTGTCTTCTGACCCTCTTTACACTCGGTCGTTTCATGGGTCTTGAGTATCAGGATCGGATCTGTAGGGCTAAGCCGCATAATGTGTGTATAAATGCAGCCCAAGATGCAGGGATATCCAGTTTGACTACACTTGTTTAAACCACTTCAGACACTTTGTAGCCACATATTAATTTGTAAGTGCATCCATCTCTGCCAAAACACATCCGACTGCCAAAATCTGCCCAAAAGTTTATGACATGGCACATGTTATTTATGATGTCAAAACCTGCATGGCCCTGCAATGGCTTGCAATGCTGGTCATTTTTTATAAGTCATTTACCACCAATAAAATAGTAAAATAATCTGTAATATGTTCAGCTCCCACCATTGTGCCCTGTCATACCAAAATTGGTCTGTTAACTTGTTACTGCTGCATTGTGTGTCAAAATACAGCGCATATACATATTACATCTGGTAATAGTGATCTGGTATTAGGTTTTCAATCTGGAGACACATTTGACAAATACATTCACTTGCCAGGTTCACCTGTACAACTGCTTATTATCACAAATATCTAAACATCCAATAACATAGGCATTTAGACATTTAAACCAAGAACTCAAGAAGGGTGATTTAAGCGACTTTGAACATGGCATGGTTGTTGGTGCTAGATGGGCTGGTCTGAGTATATTAAAACTGGAATTTACACACACAGTTTACAGAGAATGGTCAGAAGAAGGGAAAATATCATGGGAGTGGCAGTTCTCTAGGTGAAAAGGCCTTGTTGATATCAGAGGTAAAAAGATAGAAAAGTAACAGCCACTCTTTACAACCAAGGTACGCAGAATGCACAGCATGTCAAACCTTGCAACAGATGGGCAAAAGCAAAAGAGCACCACATTTGGTGCCACTAAGAATGGGCAAGTTTGGACAGTAACACAAAATTGGACAATAGAAGATTGGATGAACGTTTTTTGTGAAAGCAAAGATCCACGCTTTTATAAATCAATGGTTCAGGCTGCTGCTGGTGGTGTAATGATGTGGGGGATGTTTTCTTGGCACACTTTGGGGCACTCTGGGTGTACCATCTTCTGACAGGTACTTTAAGCAGGATAATGCTCCATGTCACAAGGCTCAAACTGGTTTTGAGTACTTGTTCACAGTACTCAAATGGCTCCAGAGTCACCAGATCTCAATCCAATAGAGTATCTTTGGGAAGTGGGAACAGAAGATTCACATCATGAATATGCAGCCTTCAAATCTGCAGATCCTGTGTGCTGCTATCATATAATTATGAAATGTTTCCAGCACCTTGTTAAATCTATGCCATAGCAAAAGGGGGTCCAACTTGGTACTAGCAAAATGTACCTAATAATATGGCTGGTTAGTATAATTGTAAATGCTATAGTTTAATGACGTATACATATATGATCTGAATATAAGATGCATGAGACAACCAATTGAAAATGGGATCTCTGACATCAGTCCACAACCTGCTGTCTTCTTCCTAAACATAACTGCCAAATCCTGGTGCTTTAATCATTTTTATTGCTGAAGTTGTATGACTTGGTAGATGGTATGAGACTAGGTAGCCCCCACTCTAGCTTTGCTGGTACCCAGGTGTCTTATTGGATGCAGAGCCTCCAGTGTGTAAGCCAGTGTTAATTAGCAGCCTGTCTCCAGCAAATGGGACAAAAACAGGTGGCAAATCATCTGGCGGTTGAGCCTGGCAGAGCCAGCTGCATAAGCCAATTGCTCGTGATTCTCTTAGTCAGGGGTGAGAAATAAATAACAGAAACACTGCAATAAAACAGGGCTTTTACAGGCTGCTAACAGCTGAGATCCTGCTGGGAGACTCACTGTGGGCAAAGCTAGCGATCTGACTGCAACCTGTGTGTGGTTCCATATCTCACTAAAGGTCCAGAGGTGCCCATTTCATCCTGCTCCACCTCCTCCTTCCTTCTTACACCTTCTCTTACCTCCGGTGGTGTGCTGAGGTGGAGACTCCCTGTTGGCAGTTACCTTAATCCCAGTTGGTGCTATCATTGGAGATCTGGCTAAAACCTCACTCATGGTCCAGGCATGCCCCCTTCTTCTCCTTCTTTTTGCTTACTTCTTCTTTCCTGCTGAAGCAAAGACTCCCTGCAGATAGTGCTAAGAACTTCAGGGGCAACACTGGGTTACGAATTTGTGAGACTGTTTCCATGTTTCATTGTTTCCAAGGTGACATATTCGCCCTGTTTAAGGTTGGTGCTTACCTTTGATCTGTGGCTCCAGGGAGAAGATGGTAGGCACACAGGGAGATGATGCTTACAGCAGAAAATGGGTGGGATGGGCAAGCAGAGGGGCACAAACAGGTTCATTACAGTTTCCAGAGATTAATGTAATTCTGCTCGCATGTCGACCTTTGTTCAGGAACCTGACAAGAACTAACATGAATTGACTCCAGCATATTAAATGGAATTAATATGTATGATGTACAAAGACAGGTTTCTATCCCACCTGTTAAAATAAATGGTTTATGTAAAAATGTAGCATTATATCATAATTTATGTGAAACTGTGATCCTGATAAGCTCTGAGACCCCAATGCTCCCCCTTAATAGAGCCAAAGCTACATCAAACAGTCTTATTTTAGTACGCCACAATCTCACACTGCTTTAAATTTCATTGATTTTATTCATTAATACATACATTCACTATATAAATAATACATTCACCTTATAAATGTTTATCGCTACGCCAAATTATAGGCTGCTACACAATACTGTGCAAAAGTCTTAGGCCACCATTAGATTTGGTATAGTCCTGGGTTCTAACCCAAGGAGGAGTGTTCTGAGTCCTTTCTGTGTAAAGTTTGCACGTCCTCCCCACGTCTGCATGGGTTTACTCTGCATATACTGGTTTGTTCTCACAGTCCAAAGACAGACATTAAATTTGACCCCTATTTGAGTACAGATGACTAGTTTAAATGTAACCTTGTGCCCCGTATTGAATTGCCTTTGATGCTAAAGAGCAACATTAATTAAACGAAATAAACAAACAGATTAGCTATACCATTGTTTTAGCCTGTTTTGGTCTTTTTGGAAGGGTAGCAGCCAAGAAATTACATTTTCGGAAGGGGAACAGAGTTAAAAAGTGAAGATATGCTAAATCTCACCGAGATTGGAATAAAGATCGGTGTAAAATAGTACTATGGACTAAGTGTGTCAACAATATATATATATGGCCATTGAATAATTGCTAAAACAACAAAATAAATGTTGGGCCTAAGACGTTTGTATAGTACTGTTTGCGAATAAAAAACAATGTTTAACAATGTTCCCACATTCCAGGACTAATTGGATTGTAAAACACTGTGTGACCTACAGCTGCAGTCGTCTGCAGTCATTTTTTGACTCTTACTGTAAAAACACTGGATCTAATGCATGTGATTAATTTTGGGGTCATACTTTTTTTTTGTTTTGGATTTTTTTTTTATGTGTGTCATTGCAATGTGTCTCTGGTACCTCAATAGAATAGTGCCATTGAGGGGGATTCAGTAGTGAAGTCCATTTAGCTCTGAGTTTGTTTTATATGTTTAACAAATAGTGTCAGATTCCAGATCATTGACTGTTGTAGTAACATATTTGTCATTCTGCCACAAAAGAGTCTCATAATGTCTTTTAATTTCTGCTCATACTATGCAACAAATGCACTTACTATAAAATATGTTTCCTATTTATTTTTATTGTCCACAATGTCAACTTCCCAGTGAAACATCTGAACAAATATCAGTATTAAACTCTTTTATTAACATTAAATCAGAAATGCAGTGCATGCATTATAAATTACAATGAGAGCGCTCCTGTGGAACAGAGAGGTGACCCGATCCAAGTCCTACTGGTGCCTTCCAGAAAGTATGGCCATCACATGGGCTGTGTCTGTGGGAGGGGAGGCCGATTGGTGTATTATTCCTTGGCACTTCAAAGCGACACCTGTCAACCCTGCAATATACTGGGCTCTGTGTTTACAGTCACATGCGCAAACTCATGGACACAGGGAACGCAGAGGACCCAGACAAAGACACCCACATTTGGAGAACATGCAAACTACATACAGGTGGCGAACAAGTTTTGACTCTGGAACTGCGAGTGCTAACCATTTAGAGAAAAAAATGGATTTTCTAATTAAAGAGGTTAACCTCTAAAAGCAACAAACTTAAAAAGGGCGTGATTTAAAGCTTTATGTATAAAAGCAACATAAAAATGAGACATAACAGTTGCAAGGTGTTTGTATCGCACAGTGGTGTAATGTAATGATGCTACCTTACTATAATTTAAAGCTATTATCTGTTTAATTGTTTTTGTTTTTTCATCCAATTATTTGCTGCTTTGGATTTGGGTTATTTTTTATTGTATTTATTTATTTTTAGTGTAAATGGATACAATTCAGTATCTGGCCAAGCAGTGACTCCCACTTCTTACGGTCTTTCTGGACAGCTTCTAATTTCCATTACATTTTAATAGGGGCAGGTTCCGAGTCTCAGTACTCCTTGGGGTGGATGCATGGCCAAACCAGGTGGGCCCCAGATTACGTCGCGTGAATGAGGTAATATCTATAAACTTCTGGGCCAAACTTGCCTACTTTAACAAGCTTTAATTATCGCAACAACAAATCATTGGTCAGAAAATATTAAGAACTAAGAAAATGCACTCCTGAGAGCTGTGCCACTATTTGCTCACAACTGCTCATTGTTGCTGTAAACTGTTCGGGGAGCTGGAAACAGGGAAATTCAATTACATAGTCTTCTTGTGCAAAAGAATTGTGTTTCCTGATTGTGATTTGCAAACAAGGCAAAAATCATGCAGGGGTTGCTGTCAGAAACCACATAAATGGTCTTTATCTGGCCACCTGCAGCTATTGTATAATTTACAAGACCCTAAAGGTACAGCAAATCTCCATTGTACTATTAGCTACTAAAATAATAGGTCAACCCTGTCACAATAAGACTTGAACATTAAAGGAAATGAAAAGTAAACGCTTTCCTATACTAATTTATTGCATCTAGCTAATCAATGATTGCTATTTTTACCAATTATTTGCTGTTGGGACAACTAAAAGCTTAATATCTAGCAATATTGTGTTTGACCCATTTTTTTCCCTGCGTACTAGCCTGCACTTCAGTATCTGCCGGGGTTCCTGTTGTGCCTTGTTGCGGTGGCTTCCACTTTAGGTTTATAAGCAACACATGAGCCAGCGTATGCGCTTTTTCCACCAAGTTCAAACCGAAAAAATGCCTCCTTTGATAACAAATGGCACAAGGAAACCAAGGCAAAGACAAACTCCAGTGGAAGACTTAACTATCTAATTATTGTTTTTTAAACTGGATTACTTTGATCCACAATAGACAATACATTCTCAAAATATCAACAAAAATAGTGCTGTTTTATATTTGTAGACAGTAAACACCCCAATTTACAGGTTTTGCAAATTGAAATGTTTTCAGTATGATCTTAACTGTTGGCATTATAAGCAAGTATCATCAGACTTAAGTATGTCTACATTTATTGTTTACTCTTTGGAAGAATATGATCATTCTTGAGTTATTATTAGATTAATCATGGGTGGTTTGAAATGTCTTAGGCATAAATGTGGGAGTGAATGCATGTACATCCTTGTATCCAGAATTCACTCTGATTTTAACTGCCATCCTCTGATTTATGATGAGAAACAGGCATGGGTGTTTTCATAAATCTGCCGGAATATGTGTTTCAGCTTAGTGAGGACTCTTCGTCCTCGTGTACACACGGCCCCAGAACTCAAACATACTAAAGACTAAAGCAGAGGCAGCCTGCAACCTAAACACAGTGCACGTTGCCACTCCCCATACACTAAGCGCTCAAATCAAAGCACAGAAAATAAACACTGCACAGCAAAAGGAACTTGTTTATCAAAACTGAAATTGCACTCATGGGCAAAATGACCTACAATTACAAGTGCAGCTAGAAATTAACCTTTAAGTCAGCCATCCAGAAAAACATGATAGGACGCAGGCTTGCTACAAATGGGTGTTCTTGTGCAAACCCCTCTGCCCTGACCCCTTCAAAACCAGTTATACAGATTCTAGTATCTATTCTCACCTTCAATCTCTCTCTCTTCTAGGTAGGGAGGGTTTTAGATGATGGCCGGTTTGCGCACTGGAGAGGACATGCTCAGTAATGGGATGGTGCCGTCAAGGTTTATGTGTTTAGTTTAAGGTGGAAAGTCTTGGCTTTTCAGCTGGCCATTTGTGGCACAGTGTATATGTGTCTGTGTGTATTTCTGTGTGAGGTAGTATCAGTAAGTGGCTCTTCAAGCAAGGCTAAGAGCAGACCCATACTTACACAGAAAGTTATTTTGCCCTGAGTTCTGCCAAGACATCCTGACCACTCCCAGAGCTTCAGCGGCGCTTGCCCTGGTAATTACATGCCGTCCGGAAAGAAGCTGAGAGGGACTCTCTTTAAAGTCAGTCAAATATCCTCCTTGTTTAATTATGACTCTCAGGTCAAACCTGAAGGCTTTGGCTCTTGCTGTTGCTCTTTTTCCATAAACCTTCACATGCAGTGCATTAAGTCCTACAGAGATTAGAAATGTGGAAACGTTAGAAGGAGGGGTAGTGGATAAAGAGGAGGAGGTTAAACTGGTGATTTTTTTTGTAATCTGCAAGCCACAAAATGACCTAACTGCCTGACCACACACTGCTCCACCAAGCCGAGACGATGCTAAGTACGCTCAGTATAGCATTCGCCTTTAAACGTGTGACCTCACAGGATGAGATCTTAGCAGATACAGCTTTGCAGACAGTTGCTTTCTAACTCTGTCTGTGAAGTAGACCATTTTCCTTCATCCTTCATCCCGTAATGTCCTGATTTTGTGTCATTCACACAAGCAGCCCTAACATGATGATTTACCAAGCTACATCCTCTCACACATGAAAAGCCGTTACACAACATATGACGTTGAAGAAACCACACGTACAATTCCTTTTGGGTGGAATTTCAAACTCTTGAGTTTGTTTATTAGTTGCGTCCTCTCCACACTTAAACACGGTATTATCTGAGCAATTTGGAAGTGAGTCACCTAGAAAAGATTCCACATTACAGACTGTGCCATTCACAAGAGTACTTCTTGTTCTTGACATGAGCAGGGAACTGATGCCATAGCTCACTATCACAGGGACTCAGGTTTGAGTCCCAGCGGTGCTCTACAGCCAGGATGGGAGTCACATGCAGACAGGATTGGGTGTTGAGGGAAAAGGGTCAGCTTTGGGATCCTCCATGGCAATGCAACAGTGATCCCCAACCCAGCACTGTTTGAATCTGTGCCTTGTGTTTTTCGGAGATATGTGCTGGAGCCACCATGACCCTGGCCAGTAAAGGTTGTATTAAAAAGTCAAAAGGGTTGACCTATTCTCTTGGTAGCTGAGAGTGAAATAGGAATTTGCTGTACCTTTGGGGTTCTGTGAAATTTTAGAATAACTAAAACTGGTATGTGTACAGAAAGCCTGTTTCAGCTTCACAGCAGCAATGATTAACTAATGGCGACACAGGTCTCAAAACTGCTTTTTCTTATCATTTGCTGCTTTTCAGACCATCGGTTTGTTATTAGGACCACTACAAGCTTACATAAAACCTTTGGGTTGTGCCTATTTTTTGCCCAGGAGTATATAATAATTAGCTTTTGTCAGAATAATCTACCTACAGAATGTGATTTTACTTATATAGTTAGTATCATAGTATATACTTATATATTTAGTATCATAGTATATACAGTCGATTCCAGTTAATTGGACCACCGGTTAATGGGACCAGCTGCTTATTCGGACCAAATAATAAAAAAACGAATCAAATCCTATTAAATACTTGTAATGTTATTTGCTTATTTGGACCAAAATTCCGCTTAATCGGACCAAAGAACGTGACAGCGAATAAGAAATATGT
>JAUZSU010000081.1:0-20358 GCA_034780255.1 Parotocinclus maculicauda
CAATAGAATGACGTTTTTCCCCCAGTAGCTCGAAACACTGCTCGGGTGTCGTCATAGTAACACACCTGTTATACACCATGTCACTAGATGTTGTATGAAACTACAGTACACCTCAGAACTCTCTTCTGCTCTGCTGATGGCTGCAACTCTGTAGCGCAGGTTAAGAAACCGCGCAGCAAATAATTAAAAAAAATCTTAATGTATTCAATTCTTAGCTCGTATTGTATCGAAACCTCCGTATCGAAAAAAATTAATATTACTATGTGTATCGTGACACCCCTAATATATATATATATATGTATGTGTGTGTGTGTGTGTGTGTGTGTGTAATTGTTGTACAAAGAATATGGGAGATCACAATTAACCAATTTCTGTTTCAACTTTCTAGTCAAAGTCAAATAGTTATTCTTTCTAGCTTTGACTGTTTTGGATTCCTTTTTCTGTGCAATTAATTATCAGTTGTGTTTTTCTCTCCTAAAGTCTCATGTCTCTCTCTTTCTTTCCTTCATGTGCTTATGTCTCAGGATTTTCCCTAAACACGAAAAAGATAAATACGGGCCGGCTGTGTAAGTGTCTTCTTTATCTTTGCATAACGATGGCTTCTGTCATTATATTACTTTTATTGCACTATTAACCATATTCAAGTCCTTTAGATTGCATTTGCTATTTTTATTTCCCAGATACTACCCTAGAGTTCACGCACTCATTCCCACCCCTGATTCACTGGCACTGGTGCCTGAATCTGTTGAGGGCTCCGTGCAAGGCAAACCATCCCTGCGTAGAATCAAGGGCCGAATCCACCGCAGTAAGAGTCTGGACAGTATCGACCTACTGGACTCCAACGTGAGTTACAGACTGCACTGAGTGCAATAATTTGAGTGTATAGTTGTGTGCTTGTATGTGTGTATGCAAGTGTACAGTCACAGAGAAGCTTGATCGAATAGGAATGTGTCTGCATGAAATTGTGTAGAATTTATATATTATTTTGCATCTATTGTTCAATACATTTCTTTAAAAATGACTTCAGGTAAGCTCACAATCATATTCATAAGCATGTGCTTAGAGGCAGTATCTGTGGCATAAATGTGGGCATTTTGTACCAAACAACCATTTAAGTTGTGTGGTATTATTGTAAAAATGCTAAATCCCCCAAGGTCTTATCAATTATGCGCTATAAATGCTTCATGCTGCTGTCAAGGACTGTTTGTGTAGACATGTTGAATGCCCAATGAATTGTTTATGGAATTTTGCTTTGGGTTAAGCCCAGGTCAGATCATCATATGGGTCATTTTGAATTATGTTCCAGTGAAGTGCATCATGATTCCCCACAAATTACTGTGAACTCTTTAGGTTTTAAGAAAAAGCCTCCTGGTAAAATTATAATTATTAAGATGTCTTATTTCAGAAGGGCAGTATTAAAAGGCTATGAAATAACCTGCTGCACCTGACGTCACCTAATATTCTGGAATTGGCCATAAGTGTGCTCAATAACTCTGGTATAGCTGCACAGTGTATTTAAGTATCATCTGTGTAAAGCTACAACTGCTTCTGAAGGAGCCGCTCATTTTCAGCCTTATAAAATTATATTCTTTGAAAGCATGCCGCTGTTTTGAAACTTTCTTTGTTTGGATATTCAAAGAGTAGCTGGGTCTTGAAGCACTTCAATTTAAGCAATGTTAGTCAACTTATAAGGAACGAGGGATTTTTCAAAAGAAACTGGGTTGTCAGCACAACAGCACATATTTTTCCTGCTGATGGCTTTCGGCAAAAATCCATTATCTTAACTTTAAGTTATATAAGATCTCTTTAGGGGCCACATTTTCTTAATAGAGTATAGTTCATAAAGAGAACAGCATGCAATGTGTATGCACATATATAAATGCTACCATTTGTAACATGAGGCTGACAAATGTGACAGATGCAATGGACTGAAAGTAGCTTTCGATCTGTAAACATTAGTCAGTTGTGAATTGTAGATTAGTGTTACACAGATTGTATGCTGTCAGTGTGATACAGATTATTGTAGTATATTACTGGATTACATATGAATGATTTCCTTAACAATGTATGCATCTGATTATATGATATACTTTAAGCTGCAGTTATGCCAAGCAGTGCATTCATACACTACTCACCAAAAATAGGGGATATTTCATTATGGAATATTTCATTTTGAAATATGAAGAATATAGAGAAGATGTTCTTTTAGGTTCAAGCACTTGTCTATTCAGAAATCTATGCAGTCATACAGAAGGTTTACTGTTCAGGAAAGAAATTCCTCACTGGTCTTATATTGTAAAGGCCATAAACTTGAGAAGCTTGAGCCCCCATGACAGAAACTGGTAGACTATTACTAGACTAAGGCAAAACCTGGGAGAACACAACATATTTGCCACAAAAACAAACACAGACTATCCAGACTCCACACAGCATTGTTATTCAGTATGCTCCTGATGGTGGGCTCATAAACATCAAGTTTAGCTTATGTGAGTGAGGCCTTTAGATGCTTAAAAGTTATCCTGGATTACTTTGTGACCTTGCATAATACAACACGCTTTGCTTTTGGCTAAAGGTGATTTTGAATTGTATACATTTATACACAAACAGTCTGACTGTGGATTAGGGAAGTCCAAACTCTTTTGAGATCAATTTGTAACTTGATCAGAGTCTCCTCATTAGACTGTTAATTTAACCTTCGAATTAATTTTTGCTAATTGGAGAGGTTCACAATTTTTGCCAATTACAGATATGTAATATGGACAAAATATGGACAAAAGTATAATAATTTTGTCTACGTTGTTTATTTGGCTTCTATTTATGTAAATTTAGGGCTTCTGTGAAAATATGGTGAGGTTTTAGGTACCGGTAATATTTACACAGAAATATAGATTTCTTGATGTAGATTTTTTAGATATGCTGCTCAAAACAATAGTGGATACTTCAAAATGAAATATCCCATAACTAAATATCCACAAATTTTTGTGAGCAGTATATATACAGTAAATATTGCTTGAGTTTGTTGTCATTTACTGTTATAATTTATTGTGCTTTCAAATAATCCCATTTATTATCACCCCACTATGTTACAAGACTCTCTGTCAATAGGTTAAATCTGGCATCATTCTATCTGGTTGTTTGTTGGCTTGTACTGCTAAATACAGCTTTAAAACCACCACCAAGGGCTTTACAGAATAACAGTCTTTCCACACGCTCACACACACACACACTTGTAATTTGCTAAGGATCATGTGGTCAAGCCAGAAGTGATTTGATAAGTGACCTTTAAAATCATCACTGATGGTCCAACGAAGTCTAATATCTTTCTGTTAACTGACTCTCAAGAGAACATGGATAATGCAACAATTCATTGACCCTAAACACGCAAATTGTTCTACCAAAATAAAGATTACAGTACAATATAATTAATGTTTTGGAGTGGGCAAGTCAAAGTCTTGAACATATTTTTTAGATTTATTACAGAAGCACCTAAAGTAAGCAATTCATGTGAGGAAACCCAAGCTACTCTGTATGGAGGAATGGGATAAAAAGGCAATGTCATATTTATGTACACCTTTTACAAAAATTAGGGGATATTTAATTATGGGGTATTTCATTTTGAAACATCCCCATATTTTTGTGAGCAGTATATATGTTGAAGTATTTTATTAAGTACTTTATAAACATCCACAATGCATCCAAAATTTAACACACACACACACACACACACACACACAGGAACTTGCTGATAGAGCAGTATCCCAGACACAGCTGATGAGAGTAACGGGCCAGCGTACAGTGAGTGATGAGACCTAGGTAATGCTTAAGTGAAGAGCTTTGTTCTGCTGCCATTCGATCTGCTGAGAGCATCCAGAAAGTGAATTACAATCCAACCACTGTAGAAAGGAATGTCAGGTTTACAATCACCTCTTAAGAATAAACATAAACCACGAATCACAAAATGTAACTGCGTGGTTACTCGTCCATTGGAATACTGCTATTATGTACACATGGTAAATATACAGATGATGTCATACTTGTACTTTTGTGTGTTGAGTTAATAGAGGGGCAGTTTGACCTACAAGTCTAAAGTAAAAAAAAGGTAGGCCAGAAATTCTATAATAAAATAATAATTTAAAAATGCAAATAATAAAAACATGTAGTATTCCTTATATTTACTTATATTTTACTGCAGACAAAATGAACCTGAGATACAGTGGGTACGGAAAGTATTCAGACCCCTTTAAATTTTTCGCCCATTGTTTCATTGCAGCCATTTTATTGAAAAAAAAGTTTTCTTTTATAAAAAAAAGAAAAACTGAAATATCACATGGTCATAAGTATTCAGACACTTTGCTGTGACACTCATATTTAACTCACAAGCTGTACATTTCTTCTTATGCTTCTTAAGATGGTTCTAATCAATCCTGATTTCAAGTGAAACTTCAGAGTCCATTTCTGCAATGTTTCAAATTAGTCCGGAGATTGTATTATAGAGAAAGCTTATTCTTATTTTCTATTAGTGAGGAAACATATGCAGCTAAAACTTTAGTAAGGACATGTTTAAACATTACCATATGATTTGTTTAAGTAATCTGACATACCTCCAATTATGATGTAGCAACTTACATTCTAAAATCCGAGCTGTTCATTTTAATAAACAGGTGTGGGCTTTATACCACAGTGCTAGCCTTTTTTGTGAAAGCTTTTGACCCTAAAACATTTTCTACAGTTGAATGAAACATCGAATTTACAAATAAACATTATTTAGTTCTGCTATAGTATAGGGTGGGCGGAAAAGGCCAGGGCACGACTAATATTTAGGATAATGTATAATGGTAATCAGTATAATGGTTAAATCTTAGATTAGGTAGGCCAATGTATTATTGCTATACAATTAATGCTATACATTGCGTATGTAACAAGTGGTGAGTCACTGCTGAGCCTTCTGGACTCAAAAAACAATCACCTATACTTTGCAGCCTGCAGTGGATCTGTGTGCAGTGTTGTGTCCCCGCCCCCTTTCCTTTACGCAGCAAATCATAAACAAACATGCCAGCTGTGTGCAACCTTTACACATTTTGTGAGAGGGATGTAAAGTTGGCATTCAGCAACACATGCAAAAAAATACCTAGTGGGGGAAGCACATTAAAATACTTTAACACAACTTAATACGTCATCTAAAGAACAAACACTTGGTGGAGTATGGTGAGTTTTCGAGGCTCACTTGAGAGAATAAAAGATACCCGGAGCAGCAACAGTCAGACCGCAATTAACGCGGCCCACAGCATGAGCGTGACAGGCAGAAGGCTAAGCAAATAACCCGAAAAATAACTAAATTCATTGGGTTAGATAATCAGCCTCTTTCAGTTGTGGAAGAATAGTTGTGCCTGCAAGTATTTTATATTTTTTCTCTTGGTAAAAGTCAGTAAAAACTTGTTTTTGTCTAAGATAATTTTCTTTTTTTAGGTCACGTAGCCAGTAGCACTCATTTACAGCCAGTCAATGTGATCTGTGATTGACAGTGATCAGCACTCATGGGTGATCGGTATCGGAATCAGCAGCATAACACATAATCGGAGCATCCCTACTTGTAACATTTACTTGCTGACCGGATCTAAAGCGGCCACTGCAACAGTGACAGGCAGACCATTATGGGTGTAGGGAACATGCTGGTTTCTGTGTGTGACTTTGGTACAAAGTGCAGGATTGTGTAACCTTACTTTTATTTTAGTTCACTGACATTTAATAGTTAACATTCAGTTGCTAATTGGATCACAACGACATAGGACAGTAGCAGGCAGAGTACCATGGTGGTAGAGAATGTATGGTTTCTGTGTGTGACCTAGGAATTATGTGCAGGATTAGCATCTTTTCCTGTATAATTTCATCAACTACAACATATTCGGATGTGTATATAAGCTTATTTGTTGGATAGAGACTGTACAATAAATTAATACAGATGTTTCTATTTACCTAATACATTTTTAATTAACAAAATCAATAAATACCATCTTAAGAAGGATAAAGAGATGTAAAAAGCATCTTTACACTACAAGCTCAATGATTGCCTTAGTAACAATTTTGGTTGCATATATTACGGAGTTCAGTAAACTTTAATAATTCTTGAACGTGCAACAAGTAACAACAATGGAATAAATCTTACTATCCATAATAATAAAATATGTACAGACAACCTAAATTAATTAATTATTCTCAGAGGTTAATATATGTGGTGAAGCAATATAATCAGAAAATGCAAAACAAAATATTTGTTAATGTATCAAAAAACATTATTTTATATTTTATTTAATACCAAATCTAATTTTGTATAAGGGGTGACACAGTGACACACAAGTTACTGCTTTCTCAGCTCCAGAAGCCCCCAGTTTAATTCCCAGGCTGCACTCTGCCTGTGTATGGTTAGCATGTTCTCACTATGTCCTCGCACATTCCAAACATTACACATTAGGTCAATTGGTGTTTCTGAAAGTGCCTCACTGTGAGTGAGTTCTTGTGTGTCTCTGTGTGCATGTGTACACTATTTGCAATGGATTCGCACCATGTCTGGGGTTGGTTCCTGCATTGACCCTGTTCTGGCAGGTATGCCAGGGGCTCCCTGCAACCCTGAATTGGATTAATTGGTTATAAATGAATAAATAAACAGATGAAATGATTTTAAAAAAGTATAATCGTATTTCATTATTTAGTCTGTATATGTGTGAGGTAACTGTTCATTAATAACCAAAAACTATATAAAAACAACCAGAGGTCAAGTCAAGTCAGATTTATTTATATAGGGCTTTTTACAATGGAGCATTGTCTCAAAGCAGCTTTACAATTTTATATTATCTTCTAATATCTAAGGCCAATCCCAAATTGAGCAAGCCACACAAGTCATACGACAGTTCACATTTTTGTTCTGTAATGTTTTTCATTAGAATACGTTTTTTAAATTCAATCATTAATTGTGGTAGACTGTGATGAAGCTTCCACATTCCTTAATTTTGTCTGTCTCTGATATTAAGCTCTCTCATTATTATAAAGCAACGGACAATCTGTGTTACAGTTAACTCAAACAAAATTATAATTTATGATCAATTATAATACATTTTAAATTCAGATTTAAAAACAGTCAATAACATACTTTTTTAAAATGAGGCTGATGAAAATCAGTCTCTTTTCACAACAGATTATTGACTATTTGACAAATATTGGTAATTTGAGTCCAAATCAGATGGTATGTAAAGCACAAATAAAAAAAAATGCAGTTTTCCTTACATTTAATTTGACTTGAATCCTATTGCAGATACTATAAACCCGAGATGTGTCATATTTTGACTGATAAACTTGATTAAATTTTTTATTAAACATTGATTCCTAGTAATGGCACTGCTTCATAAAGTAAAGGACCGTCATTCATTAGCAGCTGATAGAACCACATGGGCAAGGGATTACTTTGGCAAATCTTTATTAAGCACTGCAATACGGAGTTACGTTCACAAATGCTTTACTCATGTTTACAATGTCCTGAAGTAGAGTCAACTTCTAAGATTGACCATCACACGGTGGTCAGATGAATGAGTAAAATCACTGTCAGTCAGGGACTCATGGTGTAGGGTTGTGTCAGTGCCACTGGTAAAGTTCATTTTCAGATTTGTGATGGCAGCATTAATGCAGAAAAGTAAATTGCAATTTTAGAGCAACATTTTTTTCCAGGGACATCAACATATTTATCAGCAAGACACAGCACAAAACAGATTGGTATTAAATCAAATTGATAATGTTACAATCACATTATTTTTACCTTTGTTGACAACAAATAAACAATTTAATTTATCTCTAATGCAATTCATTTACCTATATTCATATGTCTAATTGTGCATATACACATAACCATGTGAATTGTAGCCACAGGGGAACAGATAACTACATAGAAATTTAAATAACAGAAAAGAGCAGAGAGCTAATATTAAAATTAATACGAATTTAAAATCAGCTGGACAGCATTTTATTAGAAATGGGTTTCCTGTCAACAAGGTATCCAGAAATTACATCATTAAACTAGGTTGCCTGAAATTGTATCCTCACAGGAATTGTCCTTTTGAAATATATTGTGTGATGTCCGATCAGATACAATAGTCCAGTAGTCCAGAGCTGCTATAAAAGTCCAAAGACAATTTGCATGGTCTGACTACAGTAAAAGTTTATAAGGGTAAATAAAGAGATATTTTGACACCTGTGTCCGCTTTATGCATCTAATAAAAAAACCTCAATCAGAGTAAGTGGTACAAAACTAGGCAGGTCTGATAAATAGACCACAACATCTGTCTCTATTTAATGCTCACTGACACATGTGCACATTGTGACTCAAAATGCAAAAGGCTTAATAAAACACCAATGGCGTACTCATTCAACCTGAGGCTTTCGGGAATGGGGTAGTATATAACCTTGCGGTTAATTTGGCTGGCCACATTTCCACTGCTTTGCTGGTCTCTGTGAAGAAGCAGATTTGTAAGATAGCAGTGCTTTAGTAAAGATGATCTGTAACTTTCTCTTCGTCTGGGCACTTCTCCTGCTCTCCATTGGTCCAATTTTAGCACATCCCATCTCAGAATCATCAGACATGTCTTACCCTGCACCCGGTGAGTAAATCCATTCCATCTAGAGATTAAGGTTTTTAATAAAGTTTCAGAAAATTTTAGAGTATTTTCTTGTTGAATTAAATAATTTTAAATAGCATGATGGAAATTTGACATTTTCTATTCACCCATGAAAAAAAGTTCATGATTGCAATGAATGATTTGGATTGCTGACTCTCTGTCAGATGCACTCCAATTTTAATAACAGGTGTCATGTATACAGCTAGCCCTGTTCTACAAGTGTGTTTTCAATATGTGTTAGCAGGAGCACTTTGTAAAGATGCAATTGCTTCTCAAATCTTGGAGGATGCACTTGCTGGCTCTTACTCTTCTATTGTGGTAGCTGTTGTAAGATAGGATAGACTCATTAAGATTATGGTAATTGTTTTAAAAAATATATTATTATTATTATTAGTAGTAGTAGTAGTAGTAGAAGTAGTAGTAATAATAATAGCTGAAGAAGTTGAAATAGTAGTATTGTATTTTTAGTTTCATATAGTTGCGTGTTTTGAGTTGTATTGTCACAACCTTAGTTAAACATGTGAGTGTAAATCAGAAGACCAGGCTAAGGTGTGTATAAGTACACTAAATGTATACTTGAGCATGAAACAAAGAAACAATAGATTTAAGTTAGGTTTTCTCCTTACAACAGGTCATAAAGTAAGTGAATAAATCAAATACATTCATATTAAGACTTTTGTCTAAACAAATAAAAAGGCAAAAATATAGGATCTGCAAGCACAAAATATTTTACTGTAATGAATTGCATTATTACTGGGCATGTATTTTGAAGAGTATTATGATCTCACAGCACATTTTACAACTGAAATCAAGCTGCAATGGTTCAATCCAACCATTGGTGTAGTGAAAATCAAGTTGAGACTACGTTCAAAGCCCTAACTGAGAGTTCGGATCAGAGAATCAGCTACTTATCACAAATCGGCTCGACTCGAATTTAGTTAACTTCTCACACATTCACATAGCATTAATGTCATAGATTTAAAGAAACTGCCAATGCATTAGCCCATAGAAGCTGAGAGTCCATTCACTTCAATGAGACTGCATGGAAGTTTTTTTCATTGCCTTGAAACTTGACGGTCATTGGATAAATGCCATAATTTTGTCCCGTCCCCAGATGCTTCATGATAATGCTGCATGATAATTGGAGAAGACACTTTTTAAGTTTCTGGAAAAGACGATTTTATGATGTAAGCTGACAATGAGCTTCCCCTCTTTGAAAGACCAGCATCCACCACTGGTTTGTAACACATGCTCAGTCAGCCAGAGGGAAGGGAAATGAGAAAGGCTATGGGGACTGGAAAGGAAAGTGAGAGTCACCATTGGGTTGCAATATGTCCGGCATTTAAGCACAAGAGGTATTGTTATCCTTGGAGCATATAATCTCTGAGATTCATCCTCAGGTTGATGGAGGCAGTCAAGTAGAAAAATCAATGCTGTCCTTGCAGAAGTGAGACTGTGGGCAACAATTTCAGGAAACAAAACCCAAAAATAAGAGTAAAGAAACAGAAAAAGTATTTAACGCATTATACAAACTAAAACATCAGTAATAAAATGTAAACACTATATTATATCTCAAGTGCAACAATGGATCTTCTTTGACTTTCCAGTCTAGATGATAGTTTAGTCTACAAGCCCTGGAGACAACAATAAATAAAAATAGAACTAGTAGATTATCAGTCCTAGCATTGTGTTTGGTATTACAGACTCTGCTGAGGAAGCTGGAGCAGTGGGTCCAGATGAGTTATATTTAAGCAGTCTCCTCCAGAACACACCAGTCCTTGGTTACACTCCGCTGCTTTCTAAAGAGGGTGAGATTTCTGATTATGCTACTTTGTGTAAAATATGCACACCACTGATGTACAATTGTACCAACATTCAAATTTATATTCTGTAAGGTCTCAAAGTGTCTGGGTTGAAGCCCAAGGACACACTAAAAGAGGTAAGAGAAAAGAAAAAAAAATCTACAATAATTTTACTGTTTGATTGTGAGAGTAGATTTGTAAATGTGTCAATAAATTATCTGTCCCCAGGTTTTGTTGGAGAAACCCAGTTATCTAAGCTCTCTCAGTCAACTACTTGGTATTAAGAAGCCATACAGAAAGAGGGGCATTGACTGCTTCTGGAAGTATTGCGTTTAACACTGGCAAGGGTAAAATGGCATACTGAAAGAGACAGAACTTGTTTTTAGATTCAGATTCATACATATGTGCACACATATTAACAAGGTACTGTATTTATTTATAGTCTGAAAATAGTCATGAATTAACATATTTGTCAATCACAAATTCTAAACATTATAAGCATATATATTAAGCATATAACAAAATGCAAAGCACTGTATTGTGTAATATGTAAAGTCTATATATTGAGTGCACTGGTGTTTCTGAAATGTAATTTTCACACTGAATTATTCTCTGTTATGGAATAATATAATAAATTATGTTAACCATAAATAATTGTTACATTTAGAAATGCTTCTCTGTGTGTCTATTCTATTTTTTTATTCACAAGGTTATAGAACAAGGACACATACAACATCCATAACTTACAAAAATGAAGGGAAATTCAATAAGGGAATATTTAATTTTGAAACAATGCAGTACATATCAGGATAAAGCCAAAATTATTTGATTAATTACTCAATTACTAAAAATAAATTATTTAAAACACAGTCAAACAATTCAATATTTTCGTATTTTCATATTGCCTCAATATTTCATAATGCTTAGTAGCAGAATAAAGTACTTTAACAAAATCCTTCAAAAAATCTTACAAAGGCAGTCTTAACTAACAGAGCTTGATCATTTGACTCAGTATAATAAAAATCAATACAATTAAGTTATTTTCTAAGTTTTCTTGAATAAAAAAAGTTTTATTTTCTTTAATTAAGTTTGTTCCTATAAATCTTAGATGAGTACACAGCAAATGCTGTCTGACCATCTGAGCTATTAAATTTAGAAAAAAAACATACATTTGTGCAACACGAGCAAATAATTAGAAGTAATAGTGTATATTATTTCACTGTTTTTATGTAAAAACAGTGGTTATGGGAAATGTGGCTTTATTGAAATTGTTAATATAAAAACCTTTAGGCACAGCAACACAAATGCCATCAGGACACAGACTCACTCTTAGCTTATCTTAACACATAGCATAATTTCAGGTGCCTGGGCATGTATGAAGGTGTGAACTGCAATTAAACTGAAATGGAGATGAAGAAAATTTTGATTTGAGCTGAATTCACGGTGTGGAACACTTCTTGTCAACACATAAGCTCTAGCAATCAAGCTAAATTCATTCTTAAATTTTCTTAAATTCTTAATGTGTTGTGTTTTGGACACGCTTGTATGCTGTAAAATGACCAGTGTTACCAGCAAGACCATGTGAGTTCACAGCCAGATGCATACTAACCATCATAAACCAATCTGGACCATCCTGATACACGAAACCTGTCATGTTTTTGACCAACATCCAAAACACAAGAAGTGTCATTTTTTTCAGTACGGTTATTCTTCATTAAACTTAAAATAATAATATAATAATAAATTAATTAGATCCAAACGAGACATGGACCACACACTGGGACCATCATAATAGTATAAAAAATAATAATGTAATTTCTGTAAGAGATGATCTTGCTGCATGTTTCAGTATGGCAGTGGGCTACATCAACTTCCAGTAGGAGGCTCAGATCAGTTAGGAGGCTTAGAATCCACTCGAGTACAGTCTAAAAAGCTTGTTTTCATTTACAAATCAATGCATGAAATAATAAAAATTCATTAAAAACGCGTTTTTTTATTCATTTTCTCCAATTTTATTATTTTACAGCAGAAGGAATATAAAGCATTCAGAAAACATCTTTCATTTTTTTAAGGGCAATTCAAAACATTTTGCATGGCTTCAGCAGCTGAGTTCTCTCTTTTTTAGTCATACCCATCAATTAAGTGATGGTTTTACATGCACTATTACAAAAATAAAACTTACATACTGTGGGAGAGGTAAAACCAAATAATTACACAAATCCAATACAAAACAAAAAGAAACAATGATGAAAGTAACTGGGGGAAGGACAAAGGTTACATTGCAAGGAAAGACAGCTAGAGAGGAGAGAAAAAGGAGCTCTAACACTAGTTATTATACATGCAAAGTGTTGAGGGCCTTGATGGCCTAGAATAAAAGAGCAGGGATACTACTTCCTGGGATTCTGGGAGTGATGAAGACATGCAGGTCTGTAAAAAGTGTCCTATAACTGCTGTCCATAAACTAGGCCTACTGAACACTAATTTCACACCAGCCTACTGGCATTTGCATAAGTGTAAGTCATCTGCATGTGTCCACTTGTTTTGATCTCCATTAGATCTGCAGGTCTCGACTTCAAAATGAACGTTTATTGCTCTGTGAGACGGTTTTCGGCTCAGTTACCTCGATATGCCTTTCTATAGGTGCAGCTAACAGAAAAGGAGGAAGGGTACTCTCAGTGAGTAAAAGAATAGACTAATCACGATGTGAGCTTAACTACAAAACATTATGTCCTTTCACACACCTTAGGAAAGTCTCTGCACTAAATGTTCTTCAGTTTTTAGAAGAGTTTGCTCTGTGCATTTCTGCTTACATTTCTCAAGCACCCTGTTCTATAGAGCACATAAAAAGATCACAGAAAGGGACATCAGTTCAATTAAAAATGAGGTCAGTGCTGTTATTAACTTGTACTTTCACCCATACTCTTGTCTGTCAGTGGCAGTGTTACGGTCTGAAATGTAAGCACATTGTAGCTCATACAGTAATAGCTAGCTTTCTTCTACCTTGACTGTATCCTCTCTGCTATGAATTACAATAAGCAAATTATCTCCTTCATTGGGCTCATTTTTGGGGACAGAGGCAATTTCTATAGTACAAGAAATAGGCCCACATGGTAGATAAACATGAACAGCATGGAATAATTAAAATCACAGTAATTGGATCAAGACTAAGCTCTGGCTCGTTTTCCCAGTAAGCAGCAGCTGATTCTCCAGTGACCTGCTCCACTTCCCCCTCCCCAGTTTTGGCACCCTGAGTAAAATTACAAAAGTGAGACTAAATCTTTACTATGCTAGGAGAATCCATTGTGAGGTCATGGTTATGAACTTCCTGCAGCTACAATGGACAGAGAACTGTTGTGGGTTAAATATAGAGTCTGATCAGTTAGTGTGACTGAGAGATAATTATGCAAAGTGATACAGAATGAAATGAATGAACTTAAATGGAATCTTATTTAAAGAATGTGTTTACTACCAAAGTCAGTGTGAATACTGATCAATTAGGTGCCCAGTCAATTCCACTGTAGGTCTCACATCTCGTCACCTTCCGTCTTAAGTGTTATATTAAACCAGCATTGCTTTACAGAACAGTATTTCTTACCTGACTAACAATTCTACAAAAATAAGCATGCTTTGGGTGCTTTATTCACCCGGTTATCTATATTTCCCATGCAAGCATAATAAGACCTTCAAGATACCCTAGCAGTGCAACAGCTGACAACCTAACCTGCTTCCTGATCAAATAAATGAATATGAATGAGTGGGAGAGTGAGTTACTGAGTGACTGAATGGACGGCCATTTTTTGTGGGTGAAATCCTTACATTTTTGAAGAACGATTCAAAGTCCAGACTGAACATTCTCGTATGTAAGAAAATGGAAAAACATAGAACCTTTAGTACAGTGAATAACAGAGTCAACTTTACATGATCCAAACTTCCATTGCTGAGATCAGTTTGTCAATTTTTACATGCTGAGTGAAATCTGCTGCAATTAAAACATGATTAGGCACTTCCCACATGAACACTCTACATGCACTGTTAACACACAGATCTACAAACTTACCAAACAAATTTGTAAATGGAAATATAAATGTTAAATAATAGAAAAATAATAAGGAAATAGAAATTAAAATGTATTGCATAAATGCATATTTACATAAATAGCAAATGCATTAGATAATGGCCATATTAAAAATAAACTATTTGTGTGTCAGTAACTGAAGTTTGTTGCTTTAGAGTAGGACTACGTTGTCCTTTTTTAGACACAGAGCTAAGCTATGCTTTATCTAAAGCCATCACAACATGTGATGTAATACTACTTTCAAACGCTGCATTCAAACCCTTGGGCATCTCTTCTTTTTTTGTTGTAGCACCAAATTGTTCATCACGGTAATGCCATGAAGGAAAGACCTACTCGTCTCTCACCACCAGAGACTCTTTAGTGCTGCATTTTTATATAAAGTGGGAGCATTAATTTAATCATATCCAAAGACCAGTATTACAGTTTTAAACATTTGATGGAAGAATGCATTGTTCATTTATATCTAATATAGTTATTTAAAAACAGATGGTAAGTAAATGGAACAATATAAAAAATGATTACAATAGAAATAAAATGTAGGAGACTAAAAAGCTACTCAACATTCTCTGTGGCACTTTTTTCTCTAGTATGTGGGGATAAAATTTGATGAGAAATCATATTGTTCTATTTCACTTTTAAGCAAATATGAATTGAATGTTCATATTAGCAGTGGCATTCACATTAATTGGCACCAACAGCAAAAAGACTCTTGGTAGCCCAGGAAACAAACAAGATGTAAACATAACCTTTTTGTCTAGTAATTATGCTGTTTTCTTCTACCTTATAAGTACAGTATTTTTCATATTTGCAATAAAGTCATGCTTCAGCAAAATGTTCTTCTGAAGAACATTCAAAGTGAAATAAAATACTCTTATAGTTTTACAGAGCATAGCCACTAATGCTTTAAAACATCTTTTTGTATCTTTGATTTTCATGCATCCTTATCCCAGGTATTTACAATATATACAAACAATACAACCATACTTATTAGGCATTCAAACAAAACTATACAAATATCCATGTATTGACTTGGACCTGTTTTGACCTCTTATTATGAACAAAATAATATATTTTTAAATACAGTCCTGTTCAAAACTTCAGAGTTATACCACTAACCCTCTTTATGTATAGAAACCACTCAACCTTCAAAAATATGGGTTTATCTAGCCCGTTACAGATGCACGTGAAGGCCTAAAAATGAGGTGGTCAATGTAACAGAATAACAACACAATCAATGTAATTCACTTAACTAACACAAATAAAAAATTAGATATCCTCTCTGCAAAAACATTCACCCAACTAAAAAATAAAATGAATTGGCTAGCAGAAATGACACTGTAATCTTCGTTACATTCACAGGGCTCAAAAGCAACCAGACAGACATACAATGTTCTGCTCAAAAACACAATGGTTCAGTGCTTGTCCTTATTTCAGTCATTGGCCTAACACTGAACCAGTTAAAACACACATTACAATGTGATAAAAAGATAAATAACATTAACTGTTGGATATCTTATTTATTCAACCTATTGTGCCCTCCTATACATTCATAGGCTAGCCCACCTCTTTCTAAAATCATGGGGTGAATTTACATGCAACAGAATTTAGGGATATGGTCCTGTTGTCATAACTGAATGATGTGAATGAATAAACATGGTTCGCAAGATTTCTGTCCAACATATATGACATTTAAACACTGCAGTATTTACTAGTTGTTGGCCACCGTTTGCCATTTTCTTGTTATGATCCTCAGATTAGGGTAGGATTGTTTCAGTACTTTTCCAGCATTTATGTAATTTACCAAACAAAAACCTTCACTGCTCTTCAAAGAAAGTGAAAAAGTGCAAAAAATGCAATAAAGCAAATGTTCCTTCTTTAACCACAGACCCATTTTGAGAGTTTTTAACCTACCAAAATCTCTTTCCCTCATAAAAAGAAAAACAGAAGGAATATGGAAAACTGTAGGTTGTATAATAGCAGAAGTCAGTAGCACTACATTGTTAACCGCTGTATTCTTCTGGATAATTTTTTCCTCTTGTAAAATGTCTGGTTGAAACAGAAAAACAGGAAAAGAAGTCTGGAGATGAGTCACATTGTGAAGGGGCTTTTCTGGGTACCTTCATGTTCCTTGGCCTGTTTCAATTCTCTCACTCTGAAAAACAACACAGAAGAGACAAGAAAATCAGAGGGTAAAATACAAACATCAGTTTACTAATCCAAGAAGATACTCATTGCACCTAATATATCACTCCCACTGGCTTGTTCCAGTCTGCACAATGTAAACAGCCAGTGCTGTAACATGTCAGTAACATGTTGGTTAGTGGATATGCACTGATTGAACATAAATTCAACAATACAAAACAGTGGTTTTTAATCCTCTATCAATTGCATATGAATCATGTTTACTTAGCTTGGACAATAATCTCAACATGCACTGACTAATATATACATACCTAAATAATTTAATTAAATGCAAACTGACACAGTTGGTATCAATCTCAATCTCAAGGTCTGTCAGGCATAAAGGTGTGATTTGATTCACTGACATTAAGTCCAGATCTTAGCTGGCAAGGGGCACACAAAGTCCAGGTGTCCCAAAGCAAGTCCAGGTGCTTTAAATGGTTAATGTTAGTAGAAACCCATAGGGCCTTCCTAGGCCTCCAGAGAAAATAACAGAATGTTTGGAAACAAACAATAGCTTTTTAATTAATTTAGTTGTTGTATTAACTTTTCTTAGAGGACAATTTACACTACTTGTTGTATTCCATAGTGAATTTTTGTGAAGGTGTTAAAAAATAACAATGGCAGTCCTATTCTTAGTTTTCTTTTGAGAATTGGTGGGTAAAAGCAATTAGAACTTACATGGACCTGCAAGATTATGTTCTTTTAAGCTTTAGCATGATTAGAAAATGACAGCTGTATTAACCAATAAGGTTTTTATTGCTCATGGTTGTGACTGCCCATGCGTGGGACAACCCACTGATACGTGACAAAGTGATATACTGTGATATATCTAATCAAAGAATGCAGTTTTTTTGGAACTTCAATTCAATTTACTACAAAATCTCAAACAATATACTTTTTAAAAGTAAGCATTCAGATCATTTTGGTGACTGTGCTAATATTTTTTGGTCAATGCAGACTTGTTTAAGATTTAAGCTGAATGTAATGCACAGATTCTGTTTGGGAGTAATGCACAGGTTTTGTTTGGGAGTAATGCACAGATTTTGTTTGGGAGTAATTCACAGGTTTTGTTTGGGAGTAATGCAAAGATTTTGTTTTGGAGTAATGCACAGATTTTGTTTGGGAGTATTGCACAGGTTTCGTTTGGGAGTAATGCACAGGTTTTGTTTGGGAGTAATGCACAGGTTTTGTTTGGGAGTAATGCACAGGTTTCATTTAGGAGTAATGCACAGGTTTTGTTTGGGAGTAATGCACAGGTTTTGTTTGGGAGTAATGCACAGGTTTCATTTGGAAGTAATGCACAGGTTTCTTTGGGTAGTAATGCACAGGTTTTGTTTGGGAGTAATGCACAGGTTTTGTTTGGGAGTAATGCACAGGTTTCGATTGGGAGTAATGCACAGGTTTCGTTTGGGAGTATTGCACAGGTTCTGTTTGGGAGTAATGCACAGGTTTTGTTTGGGAGTAATGCACAGGTTCTGTTTGGGAGTAATGTACAGGTATTGTTTGGGAGTAATGCACAGGTATTGTTTGGGAGTAATGCACAGGTTTTGTTTGGGAGTAATGCACAGGTTCTGTTTGGGAGTAATGCACAGGTATTGTTTGGGAGTAATGCACAGGTATTGTTTGGGAGTAATGCACAGGTTTCATTTAAGAGTTATGTACAATTGAATGTATATTGAGGCTGATAAAAGTAGAACGTGAATGATATTAGTCGAAGTTAAGTAAGAGACTTTCGTTATTGCTATGTCTGTTCTGCTTTATCTATGACTGCTTGCTCTCTGAACCAGCAAGTTAACATACCCACAGGAACAGTTTAGAGAAAAAAAGCAAAAAGTGCACTTCAGCTGCAACTCTCTCCCTCAAGACTGATAATTAATGTGTAATAATACATGCTACATGAAAAGTTGTCCTCCATCGGACATCGGTAAGTTTGAATATGTTTCCTAATGCATGTTTCATTAAAATGACTACAACTGATTTGTGTGTAAAAGTTAAGGTATTGGGAATGTTAAATTTTTTTTTTATTTTTAAATGATTTAATCATTTTAATCTACAACCCCAATTCCAATGAAGTTGGGACATTTTGTAAAACACAAATAAAAACAAATGCTAGGATGCATTTGACCAATTCACTACAAAATCTCAAGATTTTTAAAATACAATACATACGATACAATATTTTTAGAATACATCATAGAACATGATGATTTACAAATTTTCCTTTTTAACCCATATTTTATTAAATACACTACAAAAGACAAAATATTTAATGTCCAAATTAATAAACTTTGTTGTTTGTTGTAGTGTATTTAATTGAATATGGATTCAATTGAATTGAATATTTTTAAGTTTTACACTACGCCTTGACTAAATACAAAATTAACGTTTACAACTACAAAGTGCATCTATATAGTACGTAGAATTATACACTATAGCCAACATTTTCATTATCAGCCTGCCACTTCAGGTAAAGTGTAAACTGTATAGTGTATACAGTCAGAATTACTGTCCATGCCAATTACACAAATTCTAAAAATATGCTATACATTAGGTTAAAATTCTGGAATTTTATCAAGAAGAAGACTGCCTGATCCCACTGGTGCACACTGTGAACTAGTCATTACTAAATATGGAACTTATTAATATACCCAGATCTTGTATAGGAAACCATCATGAGCCCTTGGTAAAAACACAACAATCTTAGCATGCCTGTATTCCTGTAAGAACGCAAGGCCCATATTCATCACCACTCATGCAACACAGGTAATAATATACAACCCTTCACTTTTTATATACTGCTCACAAAAAATATTCCCTTATTTTTGTGAGCAGTGTAGATCTTATTCCATAACAACACAAATGCAGTCACATTTCTAAAGGAGACGTTGGAGATGCTTGTTTACTGTAAGTGAACTGTTATCATTCTGTCATTCTGTGTCTCTCAGTCCTTTCAGCTGTCATGCAAGCAGGCATCAGGCAACAGTGATGGAAGGGAGAACAAGAAAGAGATATCGTGGACTGAGAGATGAAAAAGAGGTAAGAAGATAGGAGGAGAAAGAATTAGGAAAAAAGGAAAAAAACAGGGAGTAAAGGACAGCCTGTGACGCTGAGGCTGCACTCACCCGCTTGAACAGTCTATGGTCCATCAAGGGGCTTTGCATAAACAGCAAAACAATACCACAGCTATTAGCACATATTACGTAGCACAAGGGAAAAGAGACAAGGGACCAAGCCACAATGGATGGACTATCATGTCTAACCCTGCCTCAGTACTACAGATTTGCAATCTTCTTTCTCAACCAGTGTCATTTCTATATATCAATCCACCTGACGGATAATATGGAATAGTAATGAATACATGTGCTTGATTTATTTTTTCACATCAGTCTTTTAGTCTGTAATATTCTTTTTTGTGTGTCTGTGTTGTTAGGTGGCAAGTTTGAATATAATTTTGAAGAATATCCCCACAAGTACAGAGATATTTGAAAATTGTTAGATTAACATTCATTATTAGTAATATAGTTTTAAATCTAAAAGTTCACTAATATTGTGTGTGTGTGTGTGTGTGTGTGTGTGTGTGTGTGTGTGTGTGTGTGTGTGTGTGTGTGTGTCTGTGGCTGAAATTTATGACACAGAA
>JAUZSU010000081.1:30035-47732 GCA_034780255.1 Parotocinclus maculicauda
ACCCAGAGTAAACCCACACAGACACGGGGAGGACATGCAGACTTCACACAGAAAGAACCTAGGCCGCTCCACCCTGGGATTGAACTCGGGCCTTTTTTTGCTGTGAGGCAGCGGTACTACCCACCGAGCCACCGATCTGCCCAGGATGTAATATATTATTATATATAAAAACAGTCATAATATGCCACAAGGCAGAAGCAAGAATTGAGATGAGAAGCAGAATGAGAGATAGGGACAGAGCAGAAGAAAGCTGCCTGTTGCTAAAAACTGCAGTGATTTATGCTACAACATCAAACTCTGATTACGGTGGATCTTGGAATCAGTACATCACAAACAAAATTGTATGCCCAGTTGTACTAAACTAGAGTCATCCGCAATATTGCTGAGTAAAGTACTCATTTGGTTAAATGCCTCTCGCGCAATGTTATCAGCATAAATAATGATCATAATAAAAACTTTTTAATAAAGATTTTTACACAATTTACACACGAGTATGGTCTGATCTTCATACTACATAAACTTATTCTGACTTAATGAATCATACCTTTACTATTATGCTGCTTCACAGAATCCCTGTTTCAGTCCCAGCCTCAGACATGCATGGAGTTTGCCTGTCCTTCCTGTGTAGGTTTACTCCAGGTACTCTGGTTCCTTCTGACAGTCCAGACAAGCATTAGGTTAACTGACTACACTAAATTGGCCCAATGTTACTGTGTATGACTTCCAGTGTAACCTTGTGCTTGTGAATAACCTCCTGTGAATAGACATTGTACCTCTGTGCATCTAACACAAGTCTGTAACTAAAGCTACAAAATTATTAGAAAGGAAAACAAAGTTTATAAGAATAAAAAAACAATCATAAAGCATTACAAAAATTATGTAAATATATTATTATTATGCTATTTGTTAGCCTGTTGTTTGTCTTGTTAGCTGACATATAAACTGAGGATTTTTTAAATGTGGTACCCTTATTACATATTTATAAGCCATTCAGACATTACGGTTGCTTAGTGGTCAAGGTATTGGACTGTGGCCTAGAAAGTCTAAGGTTCAAATCCCACCTCTGCCAAACTACTGCTGTTGGGTAAAATCCTTTTTGCCAAACGCTCTGTATTTTTTTTAAGTAGATTTTTTTTTTATATTTAACCAGTTATTGCACAGGGATTTTATTCTGATCATGAGCAAACAAACGGTCCTGGGGAAGATTTTATGCTTGCTAACTGAATTTCTTTTGAATTAAAAAGTTTGCTTTAAATGTGATAGCTTATATTTTTACATTTATAAACATTTGTCCTGTTAATGAAGAACTGGAAATGTTTGGATGCTGTTTCATCTTTTGGAATAAAACACTGAGGAGCAAGCACAGCTAAATAAAGTATTAAGTTATTTTATTTGTGATTCACTCAACCCATCCATACTAGAAGTTTGGATTCTTGCTCCTTGAAACGGACTAGTCTGGACAAGGTTTGTATTAGGTTCTGACCCTTTGTGTATTTGCTCTGAACTCTGGGCTGATTATGGACTGCCCAGCTCTGTCTGTGTATTGACCTTTTCTAGGTATACTGAATACATTTAGTTGTTTAGATCTAATAAACATGCTCGGTGGGTGCACCTTATGTTGCACCTGAATGTTTTCAACTAACAGCAAAAAACGAAATTAAGCAAAAATACAGCATCTTCCTAAGAAATTATTTTTTCTTTTTGCAAATAAAAACTCAACAATTTATACAAATCATCCAGTCATCACAGAATGTATCATGCATCGAGTCTTTTCATAAATGGCATTAACTTGCATGAATACATAGAGTGTTTTAGAACTCATATTCCATTTTACCATATATCTAGTCTAACTTATAAAAAACTAAAAATATACTAATGCATATAGCTGAATAAAATCTTGTTTTGAGCTCCATATGTCTTTATAAAATCTAGATTCCTGCTTTATGTTTAATATGTTGCCCATAAAACTATAAAATGTCTACTTATGATTACTTGTAATGGCTTATGACACTCATTATAAGGCAATATGCCTGATATATTAGTCACCATAAATGTGTTTGTAATACATTATGTATAAAGGACATACAGATAGTGTTATCCAACCCAACAGCAAGTAGAAAGAAGTAGAGCGGGATGAATTAGTGCAATGTCTTTCTTTGTAATATCGTTCCGAGACACTGCTGCAGGAAATTGTTGTTCCCAAATTAGGGCTCCAATCAGACAGTGCTTGCTCCTCACTCCTCCAGTGTGTCATTATGCAGCACAGCTTCCAAACACACACACACATTTTGTGGAACCACTAGTATGCACACTTGCCTCTCACCACTGTCTGTGTTTGGATTGCCACATGCTATGCTAACAAGCACGTGGGTTGGTGGCCCTCTTCCTTGTTTCACCTCACCTGACATGCCAACAACTCATCAGAGTCAAGCTGACAGGAAATGATATAAGAGAGGCATAATGGACATGAATGTGCTTGAGTACAGCCTAACAGAAAAAATCCCATTTCTCTTTTTGCCTGTTCACAGTTCAGCAATTAGTGTTCATATATAAGCCTGAAACTTTCATCCCACGCTCAACCATTGCTAAAATGAAGCTGCAATCTACCGACATGTGACAGTAAAGCCAAAGAGGTGGAGGTAAAGCAGGTGGCAAGAGCCAAAGAAATTGAAGTTGCACAAATATGACAGTAGCCCAATGCAGACAAGACTAAAATTACACAAAGCCCTAAGGTCGTTTCCTGATTTACAGGTGCTCATACAGTATATGACTCAATGAGGATGTGCTAAAGTTCTTCTCACTGAAAATGTGGAGTTTCAACAAATCCTGCAGTCATATACTGATTTTAGTCCTAATGCACATCTCCATAATTTTACAGAACTAAATAACTAAATAAACAGTTAAATATACATATACTCACAAGCTCTCTAGTTGAGCTGTACATTGACTAATGGGCCAGTCGGCGGATTCTTAGTATGGCCTCCCAGGACTCCAGGGCAGAGTTCCATGTCCTTTGACTCCGTCGACTGAAGTGCAGTCAGGGAGTAGTATCTCCTGGTGCAGAGTTTTCGACGAGTCCATTGTGTTTCCTTTTGTTTTGTGCTTTAATTCTTGCTACCTTTTAGGTTTGGATGGGTTCTATTCTTTGTACTTCAGCCACAGGGCAGGGGCTATATCATGACGAGGTGTTTAAGAGAGCAATTTCATCTGGCTGGACTCTCCCTGATTCTGTTCTCTATATGTACCCCTCTTCCTGTTTACTTCCTTGACTTGTCTCGTCACTCTCAATTTGATACTTGGTTCATACTTTTCTTCTTGTTCTCTGTGTCTGGTTGCTATACATAAGATCTTTATAGTAGGTATATAGGTATATAGTAGTATGCTCAGGGTTCTGTTTACTTTGTATATGTTTTAGTTAGTCCTTGTTATATTTTGTGTGTACTTCTTCTGATAGCCTAATATGTTAGCTTGTTGTTTGTATAGAACCATGTGGCATTGTTAGCATGTTAACTTAGTTTGTAGTCCTTGTGGTTTTGTCTTGTTTGGAGTTGGTGAGGGTTTGCATTTTGTTATGTGTTGTATGTTGGGCTTGTGGTGATTGTTAGCATATGTTGTGTACAGCACTTGCCTTGTACATGCCATATCACATAGCCTATATGTGTTGACTGTGTGTTTTACCACAAGCACTGTAGATAAACACTGCACACTTGCACTTACAGTTAGGTCCAGAAATATTAGGACAGTGACACTCATTTTGGCATTTTAGCTGTTTACCAAAACACATAACATAAGATACAGTTATATAATCAATATCAGCTTACAGTGCAGACTCGTAGCTTTATCTTGAGGGTTTATGAATTACAGCTCTCTGATATGTAGCTGCCTTTCTTCAAGGGATCAAAGGTAATTGGACAATTACCTCAAAAGTTATTTTTTGACTGCATGGGCTATTCCCTTGTTAATCCACCATCAATTAAGCAGGTAAAAGGCCTGGAGTTGTTTCCAGGTGTGGCATTTGCATTTGGAAGCTGTTGCAGTGAACCCACAATATGTGATCAAAGGAGTTCTCAATGGAAGTGAAACAGACCATCATTAGGCTGAAAAAAAGAAGAAATCCATCAGTATCCAAATCAACAGTTTGGTACATTCTGGAGAAAAAAGAGCGGACTGGTGGCCTCAGCAACATAAAAAGGCCTGGACATCCACGACAATAGTGGTAGATGATCACAGAATCCTTTCCATGGTAAAGGAAACCCCTTTCACAACATCATAACATAACATCATTACAACATTAATCAGCCTTAAAAAAAAAAAAAGGCCAGATTAGACTTTGCCAGCCCAGTTCTGGAACCGCATTGTTTGGGCAGATGAAACTAAGATCAACCTTTACCAGAATGAGGAAAAGAAAAAAGTATGGAAAAGGCTTGGAACGGCTCATGTTCCAAAGCACACCACATCCTCTGTAAAACATGGTGGGGACAGTTTGATGGCATGGGCATGCATGGCTTTCACTGGCACTGGCTCACTAGTGTTTACTGATGATGTGACAAAGACAGAGCAGCCGGATGAATCCTGAAGTGTACAGGAATATACACTTGCTCAGATTCAACCAAATGCTGCTAAGTTAATTGGACAGAAAAAGCAACCCAATTAGTTTTTTAAGGAAAAAAAGTAATATTCTGCAATGGCCTAGTCACCAGATCTCAACCCAGTTGAGCATGCATTTCACGTGTTTAAGACAAAAGGTAAAGCAGAAATACCCACAAACAAGCAACAACTAAAGACAGTTCTAGTAAAGACCTATCAAAGCATCACAAAGGAGGAAACCCAGCATATCTATGTCTATGGGTTCCAGACTTCAGGCAGTCATTGCCTGAAAAGGATTATCAACAAAGTATTAAATATAAAAATATTATTTATGGTATTGTTGATTTGACCAATTACCTTTGAGCCCCTGAAATAAGAGAGGATTTTTGGAAAAATGATTGCAATTCCTAAATGTTACATATGATATTTGTGTTCAACCCCTTGAATTAAAACTTTGAAGTCTACACTTCAAATGCTTTCCAGTTGTTTAATTTCAAATCCAGTGTAGTTGCATGCAGAGTCCAAATCATAAAGATTGCATCACTATCCAAATATTTCTGGGCCTAACTGTATGTCTGTGTCACTTTCGCCTGTGAGTAAACCCAGAGTAAACCCACTCATTCCCTCACTCAGATTCACCAGCCTTTGGATCACATGCACCAGTTTCAAATCACCTGATAACATAGATAGACACTCACACCAATTGTGAAGTTTAATTCCCGTCACAAGTGATTCTAAGCTGGAATCCGGTTTATTTTAGGAATACTCACTGATTACTTTAAAATCTGCCCATCTAGTTTCTGCCTTTGCATTCCCTGCCTGTTATTGTTGCTCTCTGTTTTTTAACTATGAACTGTTTTTTACTTTGATTTGCTCTGGATTATGTTGTGCCTTTGTCTGTTTTCCTTTTAAACTGCATTTGCCCCCCACTCCAGCCACTTATGACATTGACACAAACAAATGGTTTCATAGTTAATACAACCTGCAAGAAACCTCTTTGTTGTAGCCAGTTAACTGGAATTTTATTACCTCGTGGATGCAAGAGCTTAATACACTGCTCACAAAAATAAGGAAATATTTACATTTTTAATATTAGAAAAGAAGCATTTGATTTTATTTCATTAAATAAGATCATCAGAAAAGCAACTGAAAATTCTAAGAAAGTTCGCAAATCAGTTGCAAACTCAGTTATTATGATTGTGTAGCAAGAGACATATTCATAGGGGTAAAAAGAAGCATGTGGCCCATATTGACTGTTCAGTAGAGTGTATGGTCACCCAAGACTGCCAAAACACACTGACAGTGATGAGGATCGGATTGTCCAGCAGTTCTTGTGGGATCCTCTTCATATTCATTTCGAAATATCCCCTAATTTTGTGAGCAGTGTATTTCTGAGGAGAGGAAAAAACATTGTAACACAAACACACCCCAAATAAACTAATCAAATCTTAATAGGGCTATTTGCAGATCTCCTCCAGAGACAAGAAATATATGTGGGCATTTTTGTCTCCCCAAATAACACTGATAAGCATACAAAGGCACCTACAATAAATACATTGTCTGTGCTTTATTAGGCAATTCTGGTGAATTGTGAACACAGAGATGCTCTTGAATAAGCTAGCTGTTTAAGAGAGTAACACGCAGGGAGAGATAGGTGGAACTTGTATAGCTTTGTAAGTGGGAATCTCTAAAGACCACAGTAATTGAATTTCCTCAAGTTCCTTGTTTATGCCATAACAAAGGAAATTACAAAAGAGACTAAAACGGGGAAGCTGAAATTTAGCTGTCACAAAGAGGCAGTATGCTTACAAAAAAATGTAAAACAATATATCAGAAAAGTCTCTCAGTTGTTTGGGGATATGTGATGGGAGTACATAAATTAACCAAACGCAACATGTCTGTTCCCCGGTGTCTCGACCCTGTTTAAATGAACAATGTCTCCCTCATCTTACCCAATGAATTCTTTGAGTTCTGTTGATGAGCGGCAAATAACTGATAAGCAATTTCTTTTCAACAATGCTGAATGAGGCCCTGAAGAGTCATCTGAGGCCAATGTGTTATGTCAGTCTGTCTTATTAGATGTTCGTGGGGGCCACAACAGAGATATTTGCATAATACAAAATATTTAATTTGGCTTACATACTGTAGATTTTTTTAATTTATTATGTATTATTTAGGTAGTCAAATAACTAGAAAGTGGAATACCCAGAAACTTATTTAATAAGGAAATAAGTTAAAAGGAAACTGGGATTCTAGTCAATCAATAAGGGATACTACATTGCTCACAAAAATTAGGTGATATTTCATTATGGGATATTTCATTTTCCTCTACATTTTGTGAGCAGCATATTTACTGTATATGTAAAACTCTGCAAATCTGATCACATCAGAATGAAATATCAGTGATTTAATTTCTCTGGAATGATCCTATGACTCATACACAATGGGCCTCCTGGCACGGGGTGCAGTGTTATCTGGTCCAGTTCACTGGGTCACATTTAATCATCACTCCACTCATTGCCTGACATCCTCTCTAAACTATTACGTTCTTGAGGTTGACTTCAGGAATTAATATCAGTTTGCTGAGTACCAGAGTGATATTTTATCTTGTGTATCTATGTGTTTTGTAAAACATAGAATCTTATGTTAAAGATGGTTACATGGCAGTATGAGATGTAGAGTATACACAAGCTCAAATTCCATATTTCTACACATATCAGCAAATATAATTAAATGCTTCAAAACTTGAATACCAATTTGAGCTAATTTAATGCTGTTTCCAAACACAATAAATAAGCAACTTAATTTCAAAATACAATGTACAAAACCATATTAACAGCTCACATACTGCTTTTAAATGAGGACCATGACCTAATACTATTAGAGCTATAAAACTATACCTGCCTTCAGTTTAAAAAATCTAGCCACAGTGAGCATTAAAGAGCTGCCTTTGTAATTAAACGCTCAATTATATTAACTAATGCAATAAATCAGCTTTAGTTATTTGAGAGACACCTTTTCAAACCCTCCGGATCTCATAACACTACTAGAAATGGCAAAACTTGCAGAGGTAAGCGTGATGAATTGGTAGTGGTGATTATTCATCTATAATATTTATTTTGTAATTTTACCATAGTAATTATTCCAAAGTCACCATTCCACATTTTTCTGTCCATCTCAAGTTGGTGTCAGGGAAAACTGGCTTAATAAAAATGAGTAAACATACAACTTTTATTACCATTATGCAGTGACTTCACTGCTAAAATAATTCAATTTTAGTTTTATGTTTGTCTTAAATTAAACTGCTTGACTAAAAAAGTGGTGACCTCGCACCTTGGTAATAGATGCAGTAATTATAGCTTTACTACTTTGGTTAAGTGTAAAATGATGAAATATTTAAGCAACTGTCAATTTTCTCCCACTAACTAATTTTCCATTATTACACTTGATTCAACTGAGCTTTTAATTAAGCTTAGTCAGGTGTGCTGGAAGAAGGAGAACCTCGGAGCCATGTAGACTAATGGGCTCCAAGGACTGGGGCTGGGAAACTCTGACCTAAATTATATTATATTAAATTATAGGCCATCATTTATCAGCATCAGGATTATTAATTGGATTATTTGTAATGAATAATCAGCAGCTCCTTATTATTGTTCTTTGTGTTATTTAAATGTTAATATTAATAAATTAATTGCAAACAAGCTTCACAAAAGCTTAGTCCCTTGTCCAAGTGACATAGGAAAAATCAATCTAATTACCTGTTTTTGTTGCACATCAATATTATCTCGTGTAAATATATCACAGACTAAATATCCCAGAGTAGAGACAGAAATGCATGATTCATCTCTTAATTTAGATACAAAATGACAGTAAACAACCAATAAAACGATTGTTTTGGAAAATAACTAAAGAGCCTTCAAAAATGCTCTTTTATTGTTGTAAGATGGCAGCTGCTTGGTGTGTGTCGTCATACTGCAACTACATTCTCCATGTACACCAGTCACACATGTAGAGGTCTGTAATAATACAGGTATGCACTGTTTGACAACATCATTATGTTGTGTGAAAAAATAACTTTTACCAAATATTACCACAGTCCCATATACTTTTTATGCTACTGTAATGTAAATATAAAGGGCTTTCTTTCACAAGACAGCTAGATGCAAACAATACATAAATGCATCAACGATACTGAAGTGAAACTCAGAATTCCTAATGCCACAATTTCAATTCCAAATCATTCTAAAAAGTACAGTGATGTACTGTTATGAACCTGCTTAGGGAAAGCCGTAATGCTTAATTTGTTCAGCAGCACTCGCTGGCCTCGTTCCTGGTGAAAGAGTTTGTTTATGCAGGGACAGACTGGGGAATTGTATAAGCAATCAAATTAACAACCATATAGACATTCCATGGAAAATATTAGTGGATATAATCTAATCATATAGTCATTAAAATACAAAGCGGAAAGGATACTAACAATTTCCTGATTTTTATTTCATGTTCCTTCATGGTCTTTTCTGTACAAAAACACACTTTGCATATCATTCTGCTTATGCTCTGCTTTTACCAGGACAAAATATACATCAATTGTACACCTTACTATGATAAGTTTAATGTTAACGTCTGTGTGTTCATACATTTTAAAGGCATGTCATTCTTTATATGACACTGATGTCATTTGTCTCTGTGTGTGTAATGAATAAGGTCTAGCAGGTAATTAAAAGTGAGACAAAGTCCACTGCTTCACAGGCAAGGGACATGGTGTGTGAAAATGACTTTTGTGAAAGTGAGACCATTTTATTTCTCCTCATGGAGTATACTCCTTGAGGGGCACTGCTGACAAGAAGCGCTCTGTCCAGTGGTAACAAGCATAAATATAGGAATAAAATTTATCATGCATAGTAAACTGCATGGCCCGGCATGGAAAATGCAGAGAGCATTAAAAAATGCAGGACGTGCGGGGAAAACAAAACTGAACGAAGAGGCTGTAAAGTAGGAAAAGGCCGAGCTGTAGCCAGCCTTTCCCATCTGGGAGATAAAAAAATTACTGATTCCTGCTCCACATTTACATCCAACTGCATCTCTTTAGCAATACAAAGAGGAGGGAGAGTAAAAATGATGATGGAGAAAGAATATGGTTTGAAAAAGCTTTAGCTCCAGACGTTCACGTTAGTTTAATTTGGTCTGGAAGTAGTCAACAAACTCTGATTGTCTGTGTTTGTGACTCCTAGTCCCTTGGCTCAAGTGATTTCCCTGTATTTTTATGTGGATTTAAAAAAAAAGCAAATCATTACTATGATAATCACATTAAAATGATGCTGCTCCTGGCTTCCAGTGCGCTGTCCCCATGGCCCATTCCTCCAAAATCTCCATAAAACATACAGTGCACCAAAAAAATCAGCAATTTGCACATGCACACAGAACCTGCCAAGACAGCTATAATCAACATTAACTATAGCTCTGCTGGAGTCCCACTGAATTCTGTTTGTCAGAAGACTGTATATACCATAACGACAAGATATGATTTATATCACTGTAACTAATTCAATGGCAAGACAATCTTTCAGTTTTCAATTACACTGCTCACAAAAATGAAAGACTATTTAATTATGGGATATTTAATTTTAAAGTAATCCCTAACTTTTGTAAGCGTTATAGTTACACACAATTTAACTTAGCATGTTTTAACAGTGAGAAATCAATAGACAGAGCAGGCTAGCAGGTGCTAGAATGGCAGGTTTTCATCGTTTTGCATGCAGAGTTAGGTGTGAAGACAGCATCCAAAATTTTACGCAGATCCCAGACATTGTAGCTCCTCCGAGATTTTTGTAAGACTTTACTGCAGTAGGATTCCAAATGACACTGGTAATTGCTGACCCTGAGGTACAGTACACCAACCTGTGCACAGTGATATTGGCCTAAGATGATCACCTGACAAGGTTAAGTTAGGTCAAATATCATGCTTTAAAATGTCAAGTAGGTTGACAATGTTATGCACTTCCAGGGGAGGATTACAGAAGCTGAAAAACATTCCACAACTGCCTGCGGAGATGAGGTGAACATAGATTGGGTAGTGGGTTTTGTACCTCCACTTGAACCCAGTCATCCACAGCCTCCCATACAGCTTAAATTCCATCTTTTCTCAGTGACCTTAAAGAAGATGACAGCTACACTGTGGGCTCCATGTGGGGCCAAAGGAAAATGGCACTGTTATTCAGGTCTCTCTATCCTACTGCTAGAGGAAATAGACTTTATCTGTGGGACACTCCAGACCACATGAATAATGCCCCTCTGTCTACAGTGTCCCAAAATCCATCTGAGAGTTAAATGCAGAAGCCATCCATTTTTAATTACCACCTTGTGCATTGGAACTGTTTGGGTTGAGGAAAACACCCACCCCATTTACCCAGTGGTGGATTTGAGGAAACACTTTAACTACCAAGATCCTTCTAGAGTGAGGACTAACAAATATTGTTGATCTGAATTACACACAACCCTCTGATTAAGACAGCAGAGTGGTAAGAATTGCTGCGGTGAGCGGTATAATGGTGTTAAATTGATGGACAGTATGAATTTTCCACATACCTCTGAACTGTAACATAGATTCAATATCTATAAAAATGTTTGCCATTAGAAGTGACATGGTGCACTGAGTAAAACAACATCGCTGAACTGCATACTAGATACAGTTCGCTAGCTAACCAGGTAGCATAACAATTAACAATAATAAAGCTGCTAAGTCCATCACTGGAAATGCAAAATAAAGGTGTGATTTTAAAATGTGCTGTATCTGAAGTTTGGAAATCTCTTGTTTTTTCAGAATTAGATGTAGAGCTTGTCAAATCACTATTGGTAACAGTAGCAACTTACTTCACCACCTCTGCAGGAAGAAAAAATAGTATATATTATACAGTAGTTGTCGGATTCAATGTGGTTAACCAGTAACACCAGTGAAACAGTGAAGCAAAATGGTCAGACTACACTTTTCTGGAATTTTCTGGTGTTTTGTATGACAGAATAACCAAACAGTGGAGCAAAATTACTAATATAGTAACAATCCAGTCGAGAAAGACGGGTTCAGAAAAATGATGGACACATTGGTTTCAAGCCATGTCTTACCAAGGTGAAAATACTTTAGCCAAGTAGTAAACCCAAACCTTCCTTATATACATGAAAAAATATGTTTTTTTACATCTACTTACTCTGAATAGTTGAATAAGCCACAGGTGTACATGAGTGTATATATGATGCAAATAAATCAATAAATACTCTGATATACCGTGAAATCACCAGAACCTTATATCCACACTAGTGGTAAGATGTAAAGAACTCAGCAATATTGAAGCTGAATTCTAGTGACATACAGTAAATCCTTGTGAGGATATATCTGACCTCATGGATCTTTTAAGCTGAAAATGAAGCGAATAATCAATAAAAAACTCTTTATTAAAAGGCATGGGAAAAACAGACAGCTTTCTGAACAAAGCCTTCCTATCACTACTGCAGCTCTTCAAGGAAACAGCAATGAACCTGCGGCAAGGCTAAAAGAGACATTTAAGTCCTCTACAACTGGTGGAAAAATAGCTGTGTCAGAAAACATTTATCAGACTTAAAATGCAATTTGAAAACCATGCAAAATGTTCAATGTTGTCTACATTTTTCTATCTGAACTGATAATCATGCAGGCAGCAAAAATGTTATTTGCAATAAATGGACTTTCAAAGGAATTTCTCAGAACATTACAGTTGTCACATACAAGCAAAAAATATACCCATCATTAACAATAAAGCCAGAAATAAAACTCTGTTTTAGATTTATTATGCATGCAATGACTGGATAAAAGGCAGCCAAATGCAGTTCAAAATAAACCTGAGTATTCTGCTGCCCTGACAAATGGATGGGAATTTAAAAAAACCAAATGTTTCAGATGGGTTTTGCTCTAACAAGGTTTTTCTTACACTTCTCTGGTTCTAAATTGTGAGAGACAGTTGCCAGATTTAAAAGAAATCTTCCTCATCAGGGACATGTTCTAAAGCCTGTTAAATGGGTAAAGTTACCGGTGTCTCAAAGAACATACTACATGTCCAGGAGGAGTCAAGAATGAATCAGTAACTAATTAAAGTTGAATTAATCACAGAGAGCTGGAAAGGACCACAATTGTGGCATATGTTAAGAATAAATTACTAATTAGGGCTGGCGAGCAGCAAAACAAGTCCCAGTCTGTTTGAGAAATCTCAGCACGTTACTAATATATGAAAAGTTATAAACAAACAGCAATCTGGTTGTTTAGGTTCTCCAACCCACTTACAAGGATCCAATTATGGCAGATCCCTGGAGCCAGCAATACAATCAGCACGAAGAGTGCAGACATTATGATTAACTGTGAAGGCCACATTTACAACGGCTGGCTTGACTGCCAGCAAGGCTGCCTTTTAGGGAAGTTCTAAGCAGCATTTCACCCCAGGGTCCTAAGCAGATATGAGCATACCCAAAATCTCAGCTGTCTACTTTACACTGCACACATGGATTCTAAATTTGTATATGGCTGATGTAATGAAATACTGTTGTATTCAATGCATGACCTTGTTGTTGTATGACATAGTACAAGAGGCAACCTGGCACAGCAGCTCTTGTGAGATGCCTTTAATTTTTTTTGCTCTTTTTAAACAACAACATTTTCAGTTATTGGGCCAGAGTGATGTTTATTTAAACAATTCATTTTCTACTTCCTGGAACATATAGTAAAATAGAAACAGCACACTGACCAACAACCAATGTAGCAGCCCTGCGTATGTACAACTTAACGTCATTTACAACCTAGCAACGAATTGACTTAATTGTGAATATGCACGGGTTAATGGGTCACATGAATACTTAAATTGATTATGTCCTATTCATGGCTGGGTGGGATAGCGTTGACAATGAAAAGAGAAAATTGAGAATGTGAGCTGGAAGTTCTTGTTTTGGAGATGGAGGCAAGAAAAAAAGGGTCCTTAGTGGTGGCATCACCACATCACAACATCACCAAGCATATGCTAATTGCCAAGGTCTTCAATCCTTCAGATGGCACTGCATCAAAAACCGTTTTTTATCAGTAGCTGATATCGCCACATGGGCAAGGGATTTCTTCTGCAAATCTTTATGAAGGACTACTATACAGAGTCACATTTACTAATCCCACTTAAAACTGACTGTGCAAAAAAGACCTGACCTATCCCCAATAGAGAATGTGTGGAGAAACGGAAAATGCAATCCTGTACTGTTGCACATCTTAAGATGTGTTTGCAGGAAGAATGAGAAAAAATACCACCTGAAACACCTTGTATCTACTGTGCCTAAACATATTTTAAATGTGGTGAAAAAGAATAGCAACATTACAAAGTGGTAAACGCTTGACTATAACTTTTTTGGAATGCATTGAAGTCTAAAATGCAGGAATAGATGTTTAATAGCAAATGAAATGAAACTGATCAGACAAAACATGAAATATATCAGATTCATACTGTGTGCAATTAAATAAAAGACAAAGTAAAGGTTAAGAACATTATATGTTTTACATGCATTTTCTATACTGTCCCAATGTCTTTTCTGATTTGGTGTTATACTTTGCCTACTTATCATCAGTTTGCAAATTACAGATGTTAAGAATGCATACAGATCCACTCCAGTGGCCCCACTTGGTCTCACTTTAGTCTCTTTCAGTTCTCGCTCCATATTATGCACAAATTTTTTGTCAATAACCAGTAGAAACACAGTATAAAATGACACATAAAGCTTAGGGGTCATTGCGTGGATGCAGAAAAGCACAGAATGGCGTGTACTATGTGAACCACATGGACAGGACATAAAAGCACGTCTGTATCAGAATGTATACATTCAGTTAATAATCCATTTAAAATATAATTTCTGCAGATATTCGAGTATAGATGTTATCAGCAAACTCTGATTTCTTAAATTGGATTAAGATATAGAAATCAGATTAGGAAACCTAGTGAAGAAAGCTGGATGTGATCTTAGTAGTTGGTTGCAAAGTAGAAATTTGATTATTAGCTGAGTCTTTTAAACCTGGAGTTTTTCCATTATCTTATTACTCAAGTGTGTCTAAACTCAGAAATCAAATTATTGACAGGATCAGATTATTAAATGCATGTAAACACACTCGGAAACTATATACTTTTTAAATCTGAGAACATAATTCCCATTAGAGAAGTCTACTATTTAAAGAGAAGTATTCCCTATTTAAAAACCCAGGATACCTAGTGACCAAAAGGCAATCCTGAACCAGAAAAAAGGGCCTATGGAACTGGAAATAATGAGAACACGAGGCTGGTACAGAAAGAACTGAAAGGGATAGCAAGGACACCTACAAAAGTAAAGTGGAGCATAAGCTGCAACAAAATAATGCCAGTGATATCTGGAGCGTCATAAAACAGACGTCAATATCAGTCGTGCACCAAATTAAGTGTGAACTCGGTCAATGACCTTAAAGTATTTCAACAGGCTTCGCAGCATGCACAACATTCAAAGCTGCACAACTGTACAACTACATAACTTATTAAAGGGGAAGAAAGGGGAAGATTATAAGGTCAATGGGTAATTAGCTCCCTAACCACATCCTCTCATACCAAGGCTCTGCCAGTGTAAGGAGAGGCAGCATTAATCAAGGGTTCTTAAAGCCTGGGCTGACCAGCTCAGTGGTGTAGTACAGAATCTGCTCAACCAAAGCATGAGGAAAGGAGAGGCCCCCAGAAGTGTGAAAGACATCATGTTTCGAGTGCCATAGCCCAATAAAGACCAGTAGCACTGACATCACATATGAGATGGACCCCGGAAAGGTTTTTAATAGCCCATCTCCCACCCTCCTTTATCTGTTGAAGGTTGCTTTTGGCATGGTATTGGTGTTGAGGATGCCATGATCTAAGTGCAGAGGGCCCAATCACTCGTAGAAGGTGCAGGCAGCACTGTTATGATGAGATCATTTCTTTCTATCCATCTATCTCTCTTTATGGACTTCATGGTGTATAGTATTACTAAGCATTAGTACCCAGAACACCTTCAGTAATACACAATACACAGAAATACATACACCTGCTCCTTGTTTTGTTTTTTTTCATAGCAAAAGTCATATCTGTTTTCTGTAAAGTCAAACACAGCTAAAACAGATGCCTACGGAAGCCCGTTGAGAGTTAGGATTTCACTATAATGCTGTGTCTTATCCATTGCTTTGTTGCCAGTCTGTGCAGCGGCAAAGATTTAAATGTAATCACAGTCTCTATCAGTGAACAGTACACGCATAAGCAGATGAAATGGTTGAGATGCTTCATACGTTTGTAAGCTGTCTGCGTGCCAGCATGTGCCTTTCCTAACACTTCAGAGAAAGAGATAGAGAGAGAGAGAGAGAGAGAGAGAGTTGGAGAGGGCAAGGCTGCGATGGATGAGAAGGTCTTCTTTTGCCATTCATCATTCAATGCTGGAGGTCATGTGCAGTTTGTTGGTGAGCTCCCTGGGATCTGTAAAACACTCTCTCTGATGGCTGCCTGTCAAGTGCACTGAAGCCAGGGAGGAGAGAGGAGGGAGAAAACACGCAGCATACTATATGATTCTTTTAGAGCAGCAGCAAATCAATCGACTGCTGCTGACTGACCCCACCAAAAATTTGTATGTGTCAAGTCTATTATTAACTAGTTCAGGTTTATACGGGGACCGTAACAGCTCGCGGGTGCCAAGCTCTCATCAGTGTCATGTTTGGGATGTGTAGTGATTGCAGCTTTCATCAAAGCTCAGACATTATTCCCTCCTAGCCTATCAGTTCCGCTCAAAAGGGCTGCAAGTCAGGATCTGGGATTACACACGTGCTGGCATGCATTATCAATGCCTTCTGAGCCTTCTCAACCATTCAAAGTGAAGCGCCACACTGGAGGTAAACTGCATGATCTAAATTACCCATACAACTAAAACTGAAGTACATAATACAAACACACACTCACATAGAGAGATTCCCTGGCTAACAGCCAACTATAAAAAGCATCTCATTGGATTGCTATTGTCCAATTTCCGAAAAAAGCCACTCAACATCAATCACATGTCAGCTGCTTCACTTTTTGCATCATTTTTTATTGCCAGTCTGGCACCCTTTCTAAGCAGTGGCTTTGCACAGTGCCAGTACTGTAAGTATGTGGGCAACATCAGGTCTGCACACAAAAACAAAAAAATATTTTTTTTCTCCAAACAATATGCGTGGCTTATTAATACACAGGTCAGTCACAGAGCTCTTTATACAGAGATGGAATTTTGGCTATGGTTTAACTGGGGAGGTGCTGGACAATTTTCACTTAGTACAGTGGTGCTTGAAAGTTTGTGAATCCTTTATAATTTTCAAACAATTCCTAAAAGTATATTTGTGTGTGGCAAAATTATGTAAGCCCCTAGGATTAGCAGTTAAGTTGAAAGTGAATTTATAGTCAGGTGTTTTCAATCAATGGGATGACAATCAGATGTGAGTATCAATGTCTGCTCTTCACCACCCATGTTTGTGGAAGTATATCATGGCACAAACAAAGGAGATTTCTGAGGACCTCAGAAAAAGAGTTGTTGGTGCTAATCAGACTGGAAACGTTTACAAAACCATCTCTAAAGAGTTTGGACCAATCCACAGTCAGGCAGATTGTGTACAAATGGTGAAAATTCAAGACCATCGTTACCCTCCCCAGGAGTGCTTGACTAACAAAAATCACTTCAAGAGCAAGTCGGCAGGATCACAAAGGTCCCCAGGGTAATTTCTAAGCAACTGAAGGCCTCTCTCACATTGGCTAATGTTAATGTTCATGAGTCCACCATCTGGAGAACACTGAACAATGGTGGTGTGGATGGCAAGGTTGCAAGGAGAAAGCCACTGCTCTCCAAAAATAACATTGCTGCCCGTCTGCAGTTTGCTAAAGATCATGCGGACAAGCCATAAGGCTCCTGTAAGAATGTTTTATGGATGAATGAGTCGAAATATAACATTTTGGTTTAAATGAAAAGTGTTACGTTTGGAGAAAGCAAAACACTGCATTCCTGCATAAAAACCTTATCCCATCTGTAAAACATGGTGGTGGTAGTATCATGGTT
>JAUZSU010000082.1:20291-35985 GCA_034780255.1 Parotocinclus maculicauda
TTTGGAATAAGGCTGTAACGTAACAAAATGTGGAAAAAGTGAAGCGCTGTGAATACTTTCCGGATGCACTGTATGCTGCCATCTAAGCAACGTCTTTTTCAGAGACGTCCCTTTTTATTTCTCATGTTACAACACCTTGGTTTCGTAATAAAAGAGTGCGGGTATTAGACTTTCCTGCCTGCAGTCCAGACCTGTCTCCCATTAAAATGGGTGGCGCATTATGAAGCGCAAAATACGACAGAAACTCTGAACTGTTGAGCAACTGATGTTACACATCATGTAAGAATGGAAAATAATTCCACCAATAAAGCCTAAACAATGAAAGACCTCAGTTTCCAAATGCTTATTGAGTGTTGTTAAATGAAAAGTGATGTAACACAGTAGTTAACATGTCCCTGTCATAACTTTTTTTGAAACATGTTGCAGGCATCAAATGCAAAATGAGCGAATATTTACAAAAAACAATAAAGTTTATCAGTTTGAACATTAAATACTTTGTCTTTGTAGTTTATTCAGTTGATTATGTGTTGAAAATTATTTGCATCGTATTCTGTTTTTATTTATGTTTTACACAACGTCCCAACTTAATTGAAATTTGGGTAGGGGTTGTACTTGGATGCACTGTTTAGCAAGAGATTGTGGGTCCTTTGTGTGTGTGTGTGTGTGTGTGTGTGTGTGTGTTGGGGGGTGTTTCTTGTGCTGTTCTATATAATCCCACTAATATAAATTGGATTGACATCTGTTGATTGTGCTGCGCAGGCCCACATTTGTTGATTGACAGAAGTCTTTTTACCATAACAAATTTGATAACATCAATTTCCATGTCTGTGACATCCATCTTCTGGCTCAGATACTCTGTGTGTTCTTTGGATGAGTTTGAATAACTGACAATCTAGGTTTATGCTTCATTCATCCAGGTGTCAAACCTAATGATCCTAATCCTTGCCACTGGCCTGGCCAATATATTGCATGGTAGCTTTTAAAAGCAATTGACTACATATATACAACTATTTATTTAAATAATTAAATTTCTTTTAACTTATTTCATTATAAACTTTCCTCAGTCTCCTTCATAATAATCATACACATCCATTACTAGAGCTTGCTCCAGTGAAATTCTAGTGAATGAGTGTACGTGTGAGTTTCTGGATTGTGGGACCACCCCTCCACTCCCTCTGGCTGTGTGTCACACTTAACGAGATTAGCCCTGTGTGCTGCCTAAATCTCTAACATGCCTGGCTGCTCCCGCTGAGCCAATACCCCATGGTCTTATTCACAGAGGCTGCCCCCTCCATTCAGCGCAGAACGTTCTGCTCACTCCTCCAGTCAATGTGAAGTACCTCTGTAACCTCTTATCCTGCTCAGCTTGAGTGATCTAACCCAACTCGCCACTTTACAGATTGAGAGTTATGGCACTGTAGTCTCCCGAGACATGCCATAGGTTTAAAGTGGTCAAGAGGTCACTACTGGTACCATTAACCTTCAGCTGAATGCGCATTTTCCATGTGCTCACAAGTGTTTATAAGCTATTTCTCTATCATCACTGTAACATCAACACTGTGGAGGTCCTGAACCTGCCCCTGCTCTCCAATCTCACATCTTAAACAGAGAATGAACGCTTTAAACATTCTTCTTCTCCACCTATATGTCCCCTAGATGAAGGCGAGCTTGTCTGACTACACAACTAATGACAGTTCTTGAGCTCCTCCAGCCCCCTTTTTCTCTCTGCTGTGCTGGTGTGAAGAGTTAAGCGTAAAATGGAAGTGATTTATTAACAAACCATTAGGGGCCACTTTTTAAATGCCTCTTCCCAGCATGCCCGGCGGGTGGTGTGGCCAAGGCGGATTAGGCCATGCCGGTTTCGGTGACATGAGAAAGGAAGTCCCCTGCCGGGTATGTGAAGAGTTGCGAGAGGAACACAAAGCAAAGGCCGCCCTTTCCCCTGCTCACTACGGGACTGAAGGGGCGTGAAATAGCAGGCCAGGCCTATGGCAGTGCAAGCCACTCTGTGACAGAGTGTGAATAGGGCCAAGGAAGGAGCCCAGGACAATGGATAAGGTAATGAGTTAGATTCCGTGGGCCAGTTAAGCATTGCATTCAATTGCAGTGGTTCACACACGTATATATATATATTTATGCTCACACACAAGTTCTAACAATGCTGCCAAGTCCATTCACAAAAACAGATTCTCAGTCTCTCTCTCTCTCTCTCTCTCTCTCTCTCTCTCTTTCTCTCTCTGTGCGTGTGTGTTAGCCCTTGTTTATGTTACATTATTGGTACCAGATGTCCCACAAGGACAAAAAGATCTGGTCCACAAAAGGTTAACTGCTTTTGTACAGAGACTGCCTTTTACTTTCGTTTTTAAAACCAAAAGAGACAGAATATTTGCTTTAAAGTAAGGTTAGTGTTAGGTGAAGGTATAGGTTTACCATTAATTAGCAACAGTAATCAAGTCAGTAGGAAGTCCCCACAACTATAGTAAGACATTGTGTATGCTCATGTGTGCCTGTGTGTGTGTGTGCATGTATGTGTGAGAGTGAGAGAAAGAGAATGAGAATTTTTTACCACAATCCTGGGGTTTAGAGCAGCTTGTGTTTCAGTGCTAATCTGACCACATTGTCCCATAAAGATTACCTCAGCAATAAGTGGCTCTACAGTCCTTTTTCTGACTCGTTGTCTGTCTGCGAAAATGTGTGTTTATTTTGCATCATCTTTGCATGGTAGCTGAATGTTGTTAAAACAACGTGCAGGAACGGTGCCCTTTTGTAAATGCATTTTCAAGAGAAAATAAAACAAAACTTGACAGACTTCTTTACAGATTATCATCAAACAGTGCCAAACACAGTGTGGTGGATCCAGTTTAACTGTTAAATCAGACCTTAGCCAAGGTGCACGAGAAGGATTAGCAGACATTGAATGGCTGAAAGAAACTGAAGGCTATCAAATAGCACATGTTCGTGCTGTCCCATGTGAAATAGTCACATTAACAGCTTTGGACAGCAGACTTGGCACTTATAATGCTTTCCCTGTGGAGCTTTATGTCATGGCAAGTAGTTCAGGTGACTACAAACAATGGCTTTGTGCTTGCTTTAGAGTATGGTTGTTGTCATCCAACTTCCTTAATCAGCTTCCTTCAGAACTGAGAGTCAGTGTTAGTGCTTCTTATCAAAATGAGACTTGGCCCCTGCCATTGTGCCATGACTCGTCTTGCAGCAATGTATCTGGGAAAACAACAAAATGTCTCCCTAATGCCGTTTATATGACCATGGAATGAGGACTGTTGTGAGTTGTGACTCTATATACCATGACCGGAGTAGGGCATGAGAACATTTAGAGATTCAAATATGCCTTCCCACCTGAGATGCAGTCTTTATAAAGCTCATAAACTAATTAAGAAAATTAACTTATAAGTGATTAGCTTAGTGATAAAATGCCACCAAACAGGCTAATTTGCTTCTCCCCTCATGCAACAGATTTTTATTGCACAAAGAGTCACTGGGGAAATTAACGTCTCTCCAAACAGCAAATAAAAGAAAAAGCTCAGCTCCCCAGAGTAAGAAGTGTATACAGATTACATTCAACCAGAGAGTCCCAGATGGATTACTACAAGTGACCTTTCTCTAAGCTCCCTCAGTAAATGTGATATGCAAACGGCCACTCTCCCAAAGGCCCACGGATGAGAGTGTATCTATGCTGAAAATAATGGTTAAAGGCGGGAACCACAGATCCTGAAGGTTATCTCTGATTGTTGTGAAACAAGCACTGGAGAAAGTTTCAAATTAAACCATGGAACCTCCAGCGAATACACAACAGCATGTATACAAGTTCCCTTCATTCTCGCTTTTTCTGTTGCTACGATTGAGTTATTGCTCTTGTGCTCATGAAACTGAGAAAATACTCAGTTTCTGGTTCTTTAATTAATGTCCCCATAAAATCTTCACGTAGTGTTTACCTTTCTTTGATTCATCCATATCCAAGTGGTTCAATTATTGTATCCCATAAAACTTTAAAGTGAAAAGGCTGAAGTGTTACAACTGGAAGGAAAAAAAAATAAGTTCTCAAATTTCTGCATTGCAAAATCCTCAGTTGACAATGGGAGTAATCTATCAATCAATCACACATCAGATGCTGAATTGCATGCCAGGTACATTACTTTAGTGTAATCTAAATGAATACTGAAGCCATATTGTACATTTCAAAATATTATGCAGGTAAACATGTTTTGAAGTCAGATTATTTATTCAATTAAATACAATTATTTTTATTTTGTTGTATTTATGTGCACAGCTTTTGTCAGTAGAATATCTTATGCATAGATCTTATGCAGACAAGCAAAAACTCACATCATAGATCACTCACAAGGTTTAAACTTTTCAATGCTGTGACTGTATCCTCCTGAAGAGCAGCATGTTTCAATCAAAATAGGCCAAAGTAAATAAGCAGCACAGGGAAGATTCACGGCTATTGATCGCATCTCAACACAGACCTTCCAGGGTTTAGGCTAGTTATGTCTACAGTCATCAACTAAATCAATGAAACTCATCCTTTCAATAGAATCCAATTCTTAGCACAAAGTAAAGGCGGCCATGTCCAATAACTCACGGAAAAGCTATGCTGAGTAGAAACACTGACATGATAAATGATAACTGAAATGCAAATAACGCTTGATACAGCACTAAAAAGTATAAAAGGAAAGAAGATGCATTAAGTTTAATCTTAGAACATATTCTGTTCTGATAGGGTAGGATTCTGACTAGGTATTATCTTTTTGATTCTGGTAGTGTTGTTGTTTGTCTTATTAGTTTCACTGTTTACCATTGTGTTCCCTGGTGTAGTTTCAGTCTACCTTAAGGTGGGAATTGTGGACAGGGCTTTAGATATTAAAGGCTAGTTGTCTAAGTTAATCTATAAGTTAACTGTCTATTTTTCTTCTGCTAACTTAAATAGTCTATTCTGCAACCCATCTTTGTTATCATCTCTCAAAGACCATGGACCAACTACCTTCCTTCCAGGGGCCGTACTGCCAGTAACCTCATCTACCCTTCTCTGCTGTCTCACTCTCAATCAGCAGAGGTGGGTGGGTTATGGAACTGCCTGTCCGCCATGAACAAGGCTGATTTCATCTTAGCATTGGCTTCCCACTACTCCTGGACTTCCTGGCACTGACCGAGACCTGGATATCTCCCCAGAACTCATCCACGCTCTCTGCTCTATCCTCTGCCTTTGCGTTTGTTCATAGCCCACAAAAAACTGGCAGGGGGAGACCGCACAGGTTTGTTTTTGTCAAAGAAATGGTGCATCACACCTTTCTCCTTGGTACATTTAAACATATCTTCCTTTGAATTCCATGCAGCTGCTTTTATCTCTCCATTTAACCATCTCATTGTTGTTATCTACCACCCCCAGGTTCTCTGGGTGATTTCCTGGTAGAACTGGACATGTTCCTAAGCTTTTTGCCCACTGACAGCACCCCTCTCACTGTTCTAGGTGACTTCATCCTGCCTGAAGATAAGCTCTTCTTGTGTCTTCTCTCTTTTGGACTCATTCTTTTTGTCAGTCAGGGAATCTCCTCCAACACACAAGGGAGGAAACATCCTGGACCTTATCTTCACGCAGCCAACTCCGGCAATTAAGCTCTTTTGTTACAACACTTCAGACCTCTGATCATCACTTGATAGCCTTTAATATTCCCGTCCCTACTCAACCTTCCACAAACCTTTTGCTTCCTCTCTGGACTCTGCAACTGACAGTTTGATCTTCACTTTCCTCTTCCATTTGCCTCCTATGTCCCCTGCCTTCCAAACAGAAGAAGTCTTCTAACTCTGTTCCTTAACTTTCTGATGTATCAGGAGAGAACTAAGATCGGCTGAGAGAAAGTGAAGAAAATCTCTACTTGTCACTGATCTCGACCTCTACCACAACCTCCTGTCTAGACATTACTTCTGCCAAGACTCAGTTCTACATAGAGAAGCTGGACAAATCTACTGGGGACCCTCGCAAGCTCCACAACATCTTTTCCTTACTTCTCAACCCACTGGCTCCACCGCCTCCATCCAAATTGATTGCTAAAGACTTTTATGATAGAAAAACTGCAGACATATGCCGGAGCTTTGGCTCTACTTCATGTAAGCCTCATCCTTTACATCATTCTCTTACTTCATTAATGCATTTTTTACCCTCCCAACAGAAGAAATCCTGCAAGTGACCCTGTCCTGCAACCCTGCAACCTGCTCATTGGATCCACTCCCTTCCACTGTCTTACATTCAATTTTACCTGTCATCACCTCCATCAACAACATCTCTCTATCATCTGGTCATGAACCCTCAGCATTCAAGACTGCAAGGATTACACCTTTACACACTCCAGTCTTCTAGCAGTGCTCAACAGGTCCCCCTCTCTGACAGGGAACAAGGAAGGCATTCATCTAGACGCTTCTCTGTTGGTGGAATGAACTTAATCTTATATACAGTATAAGGGAAAATACTTGTGTTCGTAATAGGTTGTAATTACATAGCGCATATTTTAGACGATTTAAGTTTTGTGCTAAAAAAGTCTTATGGGAATTGATTTAGGTCTTGTCAGTCCTAATGGCTAGGCATGTTATTTGAATACAGTCGTGTAAAAATCTGACATCTTCCGATCTAATCATAATTAATAACTCATTACAGTTTGTGTTAATTAAAAAAACTTACAAGTCTAATGACTTGGATCTAATGTCCATTTGTTCAGCTGTATTCATCAATGGTTCATTTCTAAGACATGCCTAATGTAATTAAATAGGTAGTGTGTATGTGTGTGTGTGTGTGTGTGTAGTAGATAAATTCCTTAGTTAAATTACCAGTTACAAATTGGAGTCTACTTATAGGTCAAGCTTGCTTTTGATAACACATCCTTTAATGCACACTAGACACAAATACTGTACAGTATGCTAATATCTGTTTTTAGTACTTATCCCTCAAGTTTTTTTAATGTAATTTTTTTATTTAAAGATTTTTCATTAAAACATTTTTTGGTTTACCGAATAGAGCGATTTTGAAAATAGAGTAAAGCAAATAAGATACTGAATGGCAAATTAATTTGTGAGAAATGCATTAACTCATATATTTTACAGATATAATACATATACAATACAGATACAATACATACCTAATACCATAAATATCACTAAACAATTTCTCCAATAACTAGTAGCTCATAAATAAACAAGACCACCCCATCACCTCTGTTCTACAGTGCCAAAGTGATTTCATCTGAAACACTGTATTACACTGCATGAGTGCCTCAGCAACATTTGTTATTCATCTCCTCCAACGTTAAATATAGAGACACCTTTTGTCTAACATCTTTAGTTAATGAGCCATGAAACACATTTGCTGCTGTTGACCCAGTAATTATAAGTAATATGGCTATTAAAAGCTATTAAATGTCAGTCAGCTGGAAAGGAGTAGTGTACCACACTGCTGAAAGTGGGGTTCGGCCTACTCGGATAAATCGGGAAGGCTGTGGCAAGCCAGCTGCTATCATGGCATGATGGAGGAGAGGTGCTAACTGTCCAGCATTACAGAAATCTGACTAACTGGCTTTTTACATGTGTACATGCACTAAAGAGATGCCGTGAAACTTTTTTTATAGTAATAATGTTATCATATATATTATTGTATTATAAATAATGTGTGATACATTTTACCTTGAACTCTTATAAAGTGGCATCATATCTTTATTCATAAAAATACCTAATAGTACACAGTAAAATACCTAAGACTGTGAAACTCCAAAATCTTTATTTCTATTTTTAAATGTTTTCTTACACATTTCCACATTGCCAAGCAAAGACAGTCTTATTACTGACCTTTTATTATTTAGACCTACTTTTTTTTAAATAAATATTCCAGTTCCATTATTGCCCTGTGCAATCTAATACCAAGTTACTTATGTCAGGACCCAATACTGATCCAGTACTGCTGCCATCACAAACTCTCTGAAATCAGGTAACGTAACTGTGTTACTGTGTAACAATTAACTGTGTAATGAGACCATACATTGAGATCATTTGTGTCCTGTGGATGTATCATGTCAATCTACATCAGACTCAAATACTCAATAACACCAGTTTCCATCCAATAGAGTTCCATTGTACACATCATTTTAGGGCACATAGAAAGTCATCATACCAGGTCAAAATCCTTACCATTGCCATATTACACCCTAAAACACAAAATAAATAAATAAATAACTAACTTTATCTAACTTAACTAACTAATAAATAACTTTAACAATTATCATTACTGAAATGTAATAAGTCATATTTGTATTGGATAAGCGAAGTAAACTTCACAGTAGGATTCTGCTACAAGTAGTGTAAGGTAATGCAACCCAAAAACAGAACAGTATGAATGCAATGCAAATAAAAAAAACACAGTGTTTTTATTCATTTATATTCGTTTTATTTAATTTTAGACAGTATGAACTGAGGAAATGTCGTGTTTTGTGTTTTAAAGATAATTCCTGGATTTCAGGCCTGCAGCACATTTCAAAGTTGAGATGATAAAGCATTTTTAGCAACTTTGTAATATTGCCGTTCACTTAACACTAAAAACACATTTTGACACAGAAGATACCAAGCGATTAAGTGTTTTGGGTGCTATTTCGGTCCATTCTCCCGGAAAAACATGTTTTAAGGTGCAATAGATTTGTTGCATTATTCATGTCAAAATTCTTCACACATGATCTAAAGGAGACAGTCCAGAACAGTCCTGTGTAATGCATGTTGCATGTGGTTTTGCATTGTCTTGATGAAAATGCATGGACATCACTGGAAAAGAATGTTGTCCCTAAGGTAGAATATCTCAAATCTCAATGTACATTAATGCTGCCATTAAAGACGTGTAAATTACCTTTACCAAGGGCACTAAAGCCACATCATGACATATCCAGGCTTTTGGACTTGTTGCTGATAACAGTCTGGATGGTCCTTTTTTTCACCTTTCGACACCTGAAATGCTGATTCGTCTGAACACAATAAAATGTCCACTGTGTGATGGTTCATCCAGATGTCTCTAAACCCTCTATACACTGCTCGCAAAAAACATTTTGAAGTATCCCATAATTTTGTGAGCAGAATAGATTATATAAGGCTTGTTTTTTGCACAGTAAATTCCATATTTCTTTAATTGTTTAATATTTTTAAGCAATGTAGAAAAAGAAATATACAAATCACTTCAAATTGTTATTTGAGGAACACTATATGGAAACCTTTCTTAATAATTTCTTCAAGCATTTGTTGTTTGAAATCACATAATTATTTTTTTACCTCAATGCCATCTCTAAATGGCCCGGTCCCAACTTTTTTTTGTAGTATGCTGCAGGCCTGAAATGGAGAAATTAATGTTAAATTTCAACAAATGAAATTACGTTGACCAGACAAAACAGGACATATAAAAATACCATGGATTCATACTTTCTGCAATGAAATAAAGTTTAAGAAAATCTAATATAGACTATGTTTTCTTTACCGTCCCAGCTTTCCCCAATCTGGGGTTGTGGTAGTCTTTTTATATTTTTTATCTATAATTGCAGGATTTATTTAAATGGAATAAATAATGAAAATCTTTCCTTTCTTCAAAATCACATACAAGCAGTACATCCCATTAATACTGGGTTGTGGATCGCTGTTCTGTGGGACTTAGCATTACTCAGGGTGCAAGAAAATCAGATTAAACAATTAGTGTCAATTAGCCACGGCCAAATCATTCTGCAAACAATTGGTCTCTAGTGCCCCTCTTAATTACAAGCGACTCTCAGTGCCTTATCAAGAGCCTTGTTGGGCCTTTGATTCATGAACAACTCTCAACTGTCCCTCAGGCATCATCAATTACTCTCCTGTAAACAAGTCCTTGATTAAAAATGACAAAGCTAGCTGAGCTCTATTAGCATAGCTTTATTTTTGCTTCGAGCTATAGACACTGACACAAACGTGATCATGAGCCTGTCCTGATAAGAAAGCTGGACACTGGGGAAGATGGTAAAGCACTAGCTTTCAAAAAGGCTTGGGCTGAATTGCTCCATTCTATACATGGAATGCAAGTGTGTTTGTACATAAATACTATGAAATATACCTATGTACAATTCCACTACTCTTACTACTTCTCAGTTTCGTACTCTTCATTCAAAATGGATTGGATATTGATTAATGTGTAGTGTTTTTTGTTATGATATGCATTGATCTTTACTGAGCAAGCCATCATCATCCCATGATACTGAATATATGAGATCAAGTGCATGCACATGCATATGCACACACGTTGCAGAGGGCAGGCAGCAGGCATGATGACATGTTAAATTACCCAGGTGATGTATGGCTTAATGAACCCCCTTGTGTTGATCTCGCTCCACATTAATCAGCTGCCTCTGGCGCATTCCCTTATTTTCTCAATGCTTCCCTGATAAACTGCAATTTCATTTAACCTTGGACAGCAACTTTAATAGCTTCCACAGGACAACTGTCAATACTTGCTTGGGTATACAGTGATTAAATTGCAGGGAGAGGGATACTGTGGATGCCCTTCTCCACCCCATTCTCTCTTACCGCCATCATCTCTTCATTTTCAAATCTCAATTTTTGCTTATAACTACTTTGTTCGAAAATTTTAAAACAAGTCAACTGATGTGCAAATTGGCAGGAACAGAAATCCACTTAATGTGTAAAGGATAATCTGATTACATGCTTGTTAGCTCCAAATATGATGTTGTTTTCATACAGTCAAGTTCAGGCACCAATTGAAATACAGTTAAACCTATCCTGTTGGTCCAAAAATGTACAACAGCAAATCAGAAGTAGTTTGGATGGGTTGGAAAAAAAACTAAACAAACAATCAAACAAATAACAAACCACAGTGCATCTTAGATTGACGTTGATGTCATTGCAGACAGTAAGAATATAATAGATTTCATGTTTCTCTGGTCAGCTTTATTTTATTTGTAAGGAACACAGAGTTTTTCTTATGGTTGCTTGTATTTAATTTGCATTTTCCATACCACAATGACTGTTTGTTATTTAGGGTTGTAGAGCACAACCACTTCCCATTTCATAGCAATACATTTCCATTTGTACAACGATGAACATTAGTCAGAAATAGGTTCAAAAAGTTAAATTAAATTGAAATTTGCATCAAAGTTAGAATAATGTACATTTCAGCATTATTTCTTTCAAATAATTTATCTGTATAAAAGCAATTTAGGAACAGCCTGTGTTACTACATCCTTAAGGACAGTGTTTAGACAATGTAGCATTTCCAGGATTTAGGGCATAGCAACAACAGTATTTTGCAGCCCCAAGCACTACCCTCTGGTTTACCCCACAGGTGGCTACTTTAATGAGTAAAATGAAAAGTAAAAAAAAAAAATAAAAGAATATATATTAGCATAAATGTTAACAACAACTGAAAAATATAGGTGTAAATAGAGGTAGAATATTTTCCTAAAGATTCTGAAAGTACTATAATGAGGTACTAGGATGACTGCTGAGTACTGAATAAAGTGCACTAAGGTTAAAATTTTATTCGGTTCCAGATAGATAAACTTACATGTATAGGTCAGTCATTTAACAGATTATCTTATCAAAAGCAACTTATAACTGTATATACAGTACATTGTATAACTGCATTACAAGAGCAAGAGCCTTGCTCAGTGATCCAATAGTTCGGACGGGGTATGATTTGTACTTTGGACCTTCTAGTCCATGGTCTTTTACCTTAAGACCTGGTGTGCCACTGTAGTCCACTTTATTTATGTTTAAGAAGTAACGTTTGAAGTCAGTTCTGCCCATTCACTTCCTACAGTGCACTTTGCAGAAGCCAGTTTACAACAGGAAAAGAAATCTTTCTGTGGAACATCTAAAATTGTGCACCAGCATAATTACAATACTTTTTACAGAGACAGTGGAAAAAACAGAGGAACTTCTGTTTACAGTCATGAAAGGTTAATCAGAATTTGAACCTAAATGTGTAAATGACACTTTAGCCCATCTTCTTTCTGGTAAGGCCATAAAGAGGAGTTTCATCATACACATCAAATAAAATACTGCTCCTGGTAATGAACATGAACAATGACCTCAACTTAGCCATAATGATTATCTCTTGTGATTTCTACATTCTATTCATGTGGATTAAGCATAAATTATCAGGCAGGAGACATAAGATGACTGATTAAAAGCAAAAACAACTGTCAGGGTAGGGAAGGACAAAGGGGTGTCTTTATTGTACAATAAAGCAAGTTAATTGGTTAAGACAGTCACTCCAGTGGGAAATAGCTGCTAAGCTGTAATTAAAGTGAACTGGTAATGCAAGGGCATTTATTATTTGAATGGTTCTCTAAAAGAAACCTGTATTGAGAAATGAAATTTCAACCGGGGTGCAATATGAGGGGTGTTTCTGTTCAGTGGCAACCTGCAAACTTGATATTGTGTAATTAGGAATTGATATTTGAGTTTTATGCAAAATATGTTTCCTCACTGTTTAGTTCAAAATGGACAAACAAGCAGGCAAATGTGCTTAATGCAGGTTTAGTTCAACACATATAGGTCACAATAATGTGTTTAAAGTGATAAACAAGATTCATGCTGCACTCACTATAAACATATTTCTTCCCTTGCCCTCTCCAAAAGAGACATACTGATGCCCTGGTCTATATTATGACTGTCAAAAGGCAAAAAGTGTGGTGTGAGATATTTAGTAAGGTTAGATCCAGTTCTCTCTCATCCCTGACAAAGTACCACACCTCACTCTAACAGCAGGGTGGTGGGGGTTTTCCTGCTTGATCTCAGGCAGGTTGATTTACAGGAACTTAATTAAATCATATAGAATTGTTTTCAAGTTTTAAGTAATGTGTCCTATATTATCACGTATTAAATCAGTTCAAAAAAAATTAAGTAATGGCCTAATTTGAAGTATATAAAATTTAGGGGAAAACAGCCATGCATTGGGTGTCATGCCAGTTAATGCTTTTCTTTTTTAAAAATAAACACTATTTTATTTATTTCAAATCACAAGGACTGGATAGGGACCATTGTTTCAGAGAAGAATTCCCATATAAAGCACACATATAAACAGCTCCCTCCCAGAAAAAGGGGGCTTCCTTGCAGGCTGACAATAAGTGGCAGCTGGCTGATCGATCTTTGACAAAGAGGCTACGGCAGTGAAAAGATTGTTAACTAGCCATTTCATCTCACAGACATTTAGATGATTGTTTGCGCTCCACTGCCCTTCTTCAGCAAGCGCCACTGCTACACCTGTGCCAGGCCCAATTCAAAGCCTGCTTGCCCACTTCTGTTGACCTCACTCAGCAGCAAATGGGCCAGCCACACCCTGTCACACAAAAGTGTGACTGCTTGCTATGCATAATGTTTGACAATTGCCTTTTATGCCAGAAAAAGTTCACGGTCTACTGTATATGCTCAAATTTGTATGTGATGTAACTTTGTGACAGTTTAATGCAGATATGCTCTATTTTTCTTTAAAATGATGTCACCTAATGCAGAATTATTGTAAGACATAATACGTAAAAATTAAACATTACAGACATAATACACATTATTTCATTGTGCAGTTTCTGCCATGTGTGTTCAGACCCCATGGTAGACTTGCTTTTGTACAAACTGGTCAATTTCAATTTCTGTCTCAACTGGTATTAAAACTTACCACCATCTTTACTTGCCTTGGATCACTTAAGCCTGACAGTAACAGAATTTGTGAAGGTTTTAGTTAGCATAGTTATGACCTCAGTAACGTCTTTAAAAAGCATCTGGCTTCCAGTGGAATTAAAGGGCTTATGGGTTCATGATCACAATCGAAAACTTATGATGTCATCTTTTCTAGGTGTATGCTGATAAGCGCCTATGTGCCTCCTCCCACACCCAGCATTCCGGTAGTACTGATTAAACATAATGAATAAACGAGAATATATTTGTCTTGTTTACACATGAGCTTTTTTGTAAGGTAATAGCAAATGTTTTTGGTAAACTGAACATTTGACACAAATATAAAGAGCCCACCAGATTTCAGAATTTGAAGGTAACGGTTTGCAATCAGGTACTATAGTGGTACAGTGGTTAGCCCTGTTGCCTCACAGGTAGACCAAATGCTGCCTGTGTGGATTTTGGATGTTGGGTACTTCTGTTTCCCACATTTTATTGCATTAGGCAAATTGGTGTCTCTAAATTTTCATTTTATTTTACCCTACTAATTTATTAAATGTGTGTGTGTGTGTGTGTGTGTGTGTGTGTGTGTGTGCTATGTCAGGTGTGATTCTGTAAATCTGCCTCGGTCATGTTTGTCACCTATCAATAAGTTATCACCTGACCTTGGTTCCGGCTCTGTGGGCCGTTGGTCTGGCAGTGAACTGGCCCACTCTGAGGCTCACCCAGGCACAGCCATGCTTCCTGCTCCTCCTTTGTAACACCATTTGGCTTCTTGTGTCTGGGGCTCCACTGCCCTGGCCTCACTTGGCAGCAATACGTACACAGACATCTGCTCGCTCTCTCCCTGACCTCCTGCTGAACAGACAGAGCTTCAGCACTGAAAATAACACTGATATAGGCACATGACATATAACAAAGTGCCCTAACAGTGCATTATTCCTGAGATGCATTTAATATCTCTGCTTAGAATATATGCGGAATATTAATTTAAGCTATCACATAATAGCTGGGCTGTTTAAGGCTAAAATATATATGTTCAGACATATAATTATATAGTTTATAATGACAAGGAAGGTTGTATCTAAAGGATTATATGTTTAATCAACATTTTTATATTCCATATAAAGGCAAATCTAAAAAACAAAATCATTACTTTCAAATTTTACAATTCTGAAAGTAACAAAATTGTTATAAAGCACCTTAAAGAAATCCCTGTTGCTTAACTACTTAACCCCAGGAGTGCTTGAGCAGGTGAAGCGTCGGTGTGCTTCGACAAATTATCGGATTACAGTGTAGAAAAAAGAAAGTGCTCGCACCGTCTCAGGTATTTGTTTTCCTTCCTTCTGTCTAGGCGCGGAATCGATGGGAGCGCGCAAGATATGAATTGCGTTTTGTTTGTGCGCACTGAGCCAGAACTAACGCGATGATTACCGCCACCGAATGCGCCGTGACTCTGCCTTTAGCTTCGTTTCATGCCGGTAACACGGGACCATACACGGCAGAAGAAAGGGCGAGGCGAGGACATCTGTTCGAACCAGAAGCAACCTGAGCACCCTCCGTCTCACCCGTGTCTCTGCTCTGGTGAAGTTGAAGGCAGGTGATGGGCTGGCTTGCTGAAAGAGCAACGGGGTTACTAAGTTCTTAAAAAAGTTAGTGGTAAGTTATTATCGATTGGTTGTTATGCTCATTTACTTCCTAATATGAGGCGGTAATTTATTAGGAGGATAAACTCCACATATCTGTATTAAAATGACAAAAAAATAAGAAAAAAAAAACAATACTGTAATGCACCGCGCGAGAACAAGTGGTGTCAGTGCGAGCGTCAATCAGTGAGAGAAGCCCTGTGTGTGTGTGTGTGTGTGTGTGTGTGTGTGTGTGTGAGTACTGGCTGACCTGGTCACTCTCTATTCCTTACCTGGTGGTAGGTGTGTGTGTGTGTGTATGTGTTTGTGTGTCTGTGTGTGTGTGTGTGTGTGTGTGTGTGTGTGTGTGTGTGTGT
>JAUZSU010000082.1:36085-47749 GCA_034780255.1 Parotocinclus maculicauda
GTGTGTGTGTGTGTGTGTGTGTGTGTGTGTGTGTGTGTGTGTTTGAAGTCTCCGGAGGACTCAGACACTTGTAGTGATTTAGACCAGTGGTGTCCGGGAGGTTTGCCCTTCGACAACGCGCTATTAAAGTTACCGTTGCTCATCCGGATTCGTGAAGGGAACCTGCGCGCACACACACGGTACGACTTTTCTTCCTGCACGCACCCTGTTGCACTTGACACCGCTGCGCTTTATGTAGTTGCGGTTAAATGTCGCTTATAAAACAATACCACATTTTCGGTGTTGGACTGTGCGTTTTTTGTTGTTCTTGATTATTTTATGTAGCTATTTTTTCATTGAATTGTAGTAGCATGGGTAGATTATAGTTAGATATGTATTTATTAAATATCCCATCTAAATTAGATCTTTTTTTCTAATAGTGCACAATTGTAGAAATTTTACTTTTTATTGCCACACTTTAAATCATTATGCATTTAATCGGGCATGAACGAAATTTGGGGGTTAAATACTGCGGAAAACGCATAGACTGATAAAAAAATCATTGCTTACTTTCTAGTCATAGAATAATTATTATTAACTACGGCGGATTTAGCTAAATGTTGGCTGTTTATCTTCTAGCGAAAACTCTAAATTATTTTAGCAATCGTCCATCTGTCCTTGTGGACATTAACTATTAGCGTTATGGCTACAGAAAAGGCTCATCCAAACGGATGCTCAAATCGAAGAAACAGAGAAATGGCTCTGATCGGTCATCTATCACATGTGCGCAATAAAACGGAGACAAGGCTCAGGCCCGTGATGTGATGAATCCTCCTTGGTCGTTTTAATTAACTTTTTCTGCCGTCATCTAATGACTAGACTGGTCAACCGAGCCAGTCAATGAGATTGTTAATATCAAACAAATAAAACTTCTCATGATTAAAACCTCCTGCTTTATTAAATTTGAAATTCAAATGAAATTTATGCCGCACATGCCAGGCTGCATGTAAATGCGACGTCCCGTCCTGCATCATTATGTTGAAAGGATTCCGGTATTTTACATAAAGCACATAATGTATTAGCTGCATCTCTATCACCATCACAGAAGCACAGTTCAGAGCCCACAAAATGCTTTTCGTAAATCAGATTTACAGCCACAGTAGACCTCCAGAAGTACATCAGTATAGACGCGTTACTTTCAGCCGTGTGTGTTCTATTCCTTTTTCGAAGACAGAAACAAACTTTGTGAAGAGAGATTTCACTCGGAACCTTTGGGAATAAAATAATATAAAACGCTGTCCAATTTTTAAAAAATGAAATGAGGAGAATAATTGGTTATCTTTGTTTTGAATATATGGGGATCTGGGGATCTCATTTCTCTATCGTTTGTAAAACGTTATATATAAATATATATTTATTTTATTTAGAAACCAAAACCACAATCCAATACACTCTACGAAAATTGTTAGTTTGCATTTGCTGATCCCTGAGTACCACTTTGAACAGATTTTCCGCAGCCATTTGAATAAACTGAGGTGTTATTTTAAACATGTTAAAAGAAAAGAAAAAGGTCCACACAAAAGATTGTGAACATGATTAAATAGTATGCAGCAAACACCAACATAGACGCAGCAGCAACAGCTGGCATAAAAGGCTAAATAATAAAAAATAATAATAATAATAATAATAATAATAATAATAATAATAATCATAATAATCATAATAATAATAATAATTATTATTATTATTATTATTATTATTATTATTATTATTATTATAATAATAATAATAATGAGAAGAAGAAGAAGAAGAAGAAAAAGAAGTAGAAAGAAGAAGAAGTAGAAAGAAGAAAAGAAAAAGAAGTATAGAATCAATCGATCCAGTGTAATTTATCATAACCAACAAAGTTTAACTTCTCTAAACAATGGCCATGGCGCTCATTAAGTGGAGCTCTTCCGCTGTTGGGCGCGCGCTATTGATGACCTCACGTTAGAATGTGGCCGCTTGAAGTTTCTACTTTGCTGATTGGTCGCGCGGGTCACAGCGGCACTTCAAAGCCAGAGCGGAGCCTACAATTGTGCTGGAATGGGCGGACCACATCATTGTATTGCACACCTCTAAAAAAACACCGCTCTAAATTCATAAATATAAAAAAGATCCTCTGAGGAGGCCACTTTTGTGATGGCAACTTCACTTCTAGGGGTGAGTCTAAGGAGTTTCTTGCTGGTTTAATTAGTCCTTTCATTGTTCTGCAGAAGGGATTAAAATTACTCCGGGCAGCGAAGGGGAGACAGTCACTTGATTATGTTTTGAGGAAGCAAGTGAAGAGAACCAAGCGAAGCTTCATTTCTCAGCTGCGACTCGCTTTTCTAGGCGACCTTATTCTTCTCATGTTCCAAAAACATCCATGTTGGACATATTTATGATACACACTTTGCCTGGCGCGTAAACTTTTAGCTCTTACCAACTTCAAACAGGTTCGTTCGCTCAATTTCAGCCGTTGTGTAATAGTTTAGAAGTCGATGAAGCTCTTTCTGTTAGGGAGAAAAACACTTTTGACAGCCTAAAACTCACCTCTTAACTCCCTTCTACAGGAGGAGCCGCGACTAGGTTCAACTCCTTTAGCCATGCTGGCTGCGACGTGCAACAAGATCGGGTGTCCGTCTCCGTCCGCGATCTCGGATAATTCCTCGTCTTTCGGAAAGGGATTTCACCCGTGGAAGCGAACGGCGGCCAGCAGTTGCAGTCTGGGCTCGGGTTTATCCTCCAGCTTCGGAGTGGGCAGAAACGGCGGTGCCCTGCCAGACTCGTTTAGCGCGAGCGGCACCACGGCATCCAGCGCCTTCTCGCTCACGCCAGGAGCCTCATCAAACTCCCACCCCGGCAACGACTACACCGTGTTTCAGCCACCGGCATCCAGCGCATCGCAAGAAGCCAGCCACCAGCCTGTTTTCATCTCCAAAGTGCACGCCAGCGTCGACAGCTTACAGGGCATCTACCCGCGCATGAGTGTGGCGCACCCGTACGATTCGTGGTTCAAGTCTTCGCACACGGGTCTGCCGGCGGGCGACGTGGGCACCACAGGCGCTTCTGCCTGGTGGGATGTGGGCGCAGGATGGATCGACGTTCAGAACGCGAACGGAGCCGCTGCTGCGCTGCAAACGCCGCTTCACTCGGGAGCACTTCAGACGTCTTTGCACTCACCATTGGGTGGATACAACTCGGACTACTCCAGTTTGAGTCACTCTGCATTCAGCACGAGCGCGTCACCGCACCTGCTAACCGGCGGACAGCACATCATGGACGGATTCAAGCCGGTGCTCTCTTCCTACCCGGACTCGAGCCCATCTCCACTGGGAGGCGCGGGAGGTGCCATGCTGACCGCGGCACCATCCGCTTCTTTAGCCGGCTCGCCCAGGTCTTCTGCGCGCCGCTACTCGGGCCGTGCCACCTGCGACTGTCCGAACTGTCAGGAAGCGGAACGTTTGGGGCCGGCGGGACAGAGCCTGAGACGTAAAGGTCTGCATAGCTGCCACATTCCCGGCTGCGGCAAAGTGTACGGTAAGACCTCTCACCTGAAGGCGCACCTGCGTTGGCACACGGGCGAGCGGCCTTTCGTGTGCAACTGGCTCTTCTGCGGTAAGCGCTTTACGCGCTCTGATGAACTGCAGCGACACTTGCGCACGCACACCGGCGAGAAGCGTTTCGCTTGTCCCGTGTGCAACAAGCGCTTCATGCGCAGCGACCACCTGAGTAAGCACGTAAAGACGCACAGCGCAGGAAGCTCCGCTGGCTCGGGTTCGAGTGGAAGTGGGAAACGAGGGAGCGACACTGACAGCGAGCACAGCGGCCCCGGCAGCCCTTCCTGCCATTCCCCTGACCTGCTGCAGCCGGCCGAGGCGCTTACTCCATCTCTGAACGGCCGCACCACCTCCCTCGATTAAAGAGCGGCCGACACGGCCATAGACAGGGTGCTGGAGAACTCAAACAGGTTTCATACCAGGGCCTGTAGTTTAATGAACATGGAGGCCACCTTCACTTCAGCGTTATCCAGAGATCTTCTCCCCGATAACGCAGTTAGTCAGTCCTGGCCCGGATAGATTGTTGTGGCGCAGTCACAGGAATAAAGAACAGACTTTTGAGGAAACTCTGAGCATGAAACGAATTTGTTCAATAAGGTATAATAGGTTCATGCTGGATACATTTGATTTGACTCGTTTTTTATTTGCCAATCAGTAAAGTGCTGGGCAAGTTTTCGCTTCTGCTCTGCTTCCTCAAAATCAAACGGTGGCACTTTATTCATGAAGACTACTTCAATTCACCTGGGTGGCAACCATTAAGAAAATGTCGTAGTGTTGCCTAGTCTTTTGTTATTTGTAATTTCTTTTCTTTAATGCTGCAAACAGCTTATTTGTCGCACACTGGTTTTTAATCGAGAAAAAAGGACAAAGACTTGCATTATTTGTATGAAATGTACTTATTCCTATTGCTGCAAAGAAATGTACATAATGAAACCATATAGAATAGTTTAGCAGATTGTTCCATACCGGTGTAAAAGTTTGGGTAAAGTAATGTTAAAAATATTTTTTTTGTATATTAGTTATTTTAGTTGTATATTGACTGTAGTAAATATATCAAATTGTACTGGAGTGCATTTTTGTCAAGACGTCAAACTTATTCATATACTTGATTTTATTTCCTCTCTAACTGGGCTTTTTGCGACTTTTAAAAGTCCTACTTTTAAAGTTGTGAGACTATAAGAAATGGAAATGGTCCAGCGTTGAATCGGGTTCATAATTTACCTCAGCATGCACATGTGAGAGGAGTTTATTTCAGTATTGTCCAGAACTGGATCTGAAAGGCCATCAATAAAATCAATGTGAATTCAGTTTTTTAATCAATCTCATTTACGTTTATTTGGGCCTTCAAAGTTATGTCAATAAAATAAATCTGGTAATTATATCGATCGAATGAAATAGAGTTCCTTTACACAGATTTGGTGTATAACGTTAAAGTGGCCTTAATTAAATACAAGAAACAAGCATTAGTTATTAAATGGTATATATCAGATTTAGCAACTTTTCTGTTACCCATTATTTATTTACCATATTATATTGCACAAATTTAACTTATAATTTATTCAATTCAAAGAAATGCGTGCCATTTCATCTGTGTTAATGGCAAAGTTGTTTTGATGTAGACTAAATGTATCGGTCTTTAAATCCAAGCAAACATCTTTACTCACAGATTCCTGTTAATTTGAAATCAAAACTGTCTTGTTTGTAAAATCATGTCTACGAATCTAGACGAAAATATGATGACTATATAAAACTGACCGTTTTTGCAATAACAATATTGGGTGTTGTTTGGCCTTCGCTCTCTGACCGGAGAATAAGATGAATACAAATTAAAAAATAAATAAATAGACAAATAACTGAAACTAAAGTAAAGTAAAGTAATTTAAAAAAGCGTGACACTGTTTTTTGCTAAACGGCCCACCCTAAAAATAACAAACAAGTATATAGCTGTGAACAGATTTGATGGACTTTTGTTCAACCTTTTTTTGTAGTCGCAAGCGTTAGAATCATGTCTGAAGAGCGCGTTGTTTATAGTTAGGACGCAGCGCCTCCCTGCGGTTTCGAGTATTTATGTCATGTGTTACTATTTCCAAAAGGAAGAAATGAAACCTATGAGCCAAAAGCAGCCACTAAAACTGAAAAAAGACGGAATTAAAGGATACGCGAACATTTCGTGAATATATTTAGAAAATATTGCTGTTTACATCCGCTGATTTATATGCAGGTAAGTGGGTAAGCATTGTTTTTCAGTTTGACTACTTTATTACTTTTAAAACTAATTGCCCCCCCTTTTTTAGATATAAAGTTGTGATTTTTGTCGTTTCCATATTCCAGTTGTACCAAGTCAAACAAGTACAGGTAAAATAATGATCAGTAATCATACTATGTTTATGGCAAATGCCAGGTTAACATGCCGAAATAAACTAGAGTTGTTTTAATGTACGTTTTTACAGCTGTTTATTGAGGAGCCAGTTTGAGTGATCATAAAATGCATGTAGAATTCGATGACGTTGAGTAAATATTTTACTGTATTTTTGTTATTATTGCCACTTCTTTACATAGCAATTCTGACAGAATCATTAACAAAAAGTAAAAAATATCAACACCTTTAAAAAATTAGTAAAAGTATAATATAAATTGCATAACCTTACTCTCAAAATATGAGGTCAATACATAAAAATACCAGAAAATGTAACTGACATAAGAGCATGAAATCTCCTTGTTCAGATTAAAGAATACAGAGCCAACAATCTGATACATTTCTCAATAAAGAATCTTTCCAAATCCTCCAATAGTCAAGTCCTGTCTTTTGGACTCAGCTGAACCCATTTGTTTTTTTAACGGGGATGAAGTCAGTGTGGCCTTGAAGCATGGCTTTATGGTTGTTAACATTTTTACCTGATTTTCAAGTACATTTTAAATCACCCTTTCTGGTGGAAGATCCAATCATAGCAGCGATTTTACATGATACATGCATATCAAGGCAATGCATTTCTACAATTTAACAATACAGCCCAGTTCTTGTGTCTTGTCTATGCTGTAGTCACATATCTCTGTGCATTTGGGAAATAAGATCGTGGCCTCCTTTAAGCAGGGTAATTACATTTCAAGTTCCTCAAAACAACCTATTTACTGCATTATCAGTGATTATGGGCATTTTCAGACATGCTGTGATTAATATCGTCTGATTTATGAAGGTCAACCTTCAAGTCTTTCCCATGTTGATGAATGACTAGGTAAATTTATATTTATACCCCAGTGAAAATCACTGGTTAAACAGAGTTGGATCAAGAGTTCAAAAAGTTTTTAGTTTCAGTGAATGTACACTTATGATCCATACATGAAACCAAGGACATGCAAAATAAATAACATTGAATCTTGTCATCCATGTTACTTTGACACCTAGCACCTATGTAAACATTGTTGTTGCAAGTACACCCTTGATGTCATTGGTTTTTCCATAGGAAGAGGAATGTTTCAACTGGATAATGTGCCCTGACACACTATAAAATGATCAGGAATGATTAGAGGAACAAAGAGTTCAGTATGTTGACATGGCCTTTAATTTCCCCGGATCTTGATTCAATCTAGCACCTGTGAGATGTGCTGGACAAGCCTGATCCATGGGGGCACCAGCTCATCACTTACAGACATAGGGGATATGCTGGCAATGCCTTGGATGCTGGATACCACAGGAAATCTTTAATGGTTTTGGGGAATCTGTTACTCAAAAATTCTGGGGAACCTACACAATTTCAGGAAGGTGGATTTATTTTTTGACTAATGTTTGTAGATGAGTACAACTTGGTAAAATCTAGAACTATTCAACAAGACCACAATCTGACTTTAAATCTACTTAATGTTACTTACACTGTGAGGCTTTCTGTAGCATTTTGTAGAAATATGTAACCCCCTTCTGTAATTAACCATGCTCTGGAATATACACTGCTTACAAAATTAGGGGATATTTCCTTATGGGCTTTATCATTTTGAATTATACCCTAATTCTTGTGAGCAGTATATGTCTATATGTTTGACACTGTGGACTTGTTAGCAGTGAGTGCAGCTGAAATCACAGATTACTGATTTGAAGGGATGTCTATAAATTACGGCGATGGGATTTTAGATTCAATTAAAAAAATAAATTGTGCATATTATTATTATTATTATTATTATTATTATTATTATTATTATTATTATTATATCACACAGAAAGGGGATATTTCAAAATGAAATATTACAAAAGGAAATATCTCCTAAATATTGTGTGCATTGTTTATCAGAGAAGTGGGCACTTACTATAATTAATATAATAACTTATTTAACAACACGAGCAATCGACTGATGTATGTAACAACTATAGTAACAAAATAGTGTTTTGCAAATCATAGTACTCGAAAGTACACTGCTATACTAATGCAAAATGCAACAAGTCTAATTTCTATAACAATTATGAAATTCTACAAAACTATGAAATAAAAACTAAGACTATTTTCCAGGACAAATAATATATCTTTTAATCTTTACAATAGCTCAGACATTTTTTTAGAAACGTATTCCTCTGTATTCAGTGTGCGCACACTTTCTGAATCTAAAACCATAAATATGGTTATTTCCAGATTAAAGTAATCCAAGTTTACTTATATTTATATTAATACATTGTACAAACCACAACATAATGAAAGGATGTGGAGTTACCTTAAATAATTAAAGCATTATTGGGAGGCAATTATATATATATGTCGTACTTTAGGCAGGTTCATTACAGCTCAGATTATTCTTAACTTTTACTCTGACAGAGGATATGGGCATGTCCAGGCATGTCGGCTTTTGTCTCTGTTCTTTTCAATATTTTCATTGTCCATGGTGACTAACTGTAATAACTGTAAAGCTCACTGCATATCTAAAAGAGGATCAGAAACTCTATAACGACACATTGTTAATGGACCACCATAAACAACACCAAGTTAAGTTCTGAAGTACCTTCAGACCAACAGGCAGAGGTGGACAGTAACAATTAGCAAACATTTACTTGATTATTGCACTCACTATACTAAGTATGCTTTCTGAGTGTCTATACTGTACCAGAGTATTATATTTTTATGTAAATTTATGACTTTAGTTTCACATACACATCAATAAAGACTGGTATTGTAATTTTCTCTCCACTACATTTCTATTAGGATCCTCATTATGTGTTGTTTTGAAGAAGCTTTAAAGTCATTAATTATTTTTTTCCTTTTGAAAATGTGGTTAGTTTTATTTTTTTCAAAGGTGACATTGACAAATTCAGATTGTCAGTATAATCAATATAATATTGTCAGATCAAGTTCTTGATTCCTCAACCAAGAATTTTGAATTGGAACAACAGTTTAGTTGACACAAGAAAGACTCCTCAGTGCAGTGCACTTATCCATGGCTATAACCATGCAACCATGTTTCTGATCAGAAGAAAAAGTTTAAAACAAGCCTTATCACAGCCCAAAAAATCAGCACCCACATTGAAGAATGCACATGTTTAATTCCTGGGGAAAGATAAATATATAAAGCAGGTTGGATGATTACTATTTCTTTTATTTACATATTTTTCCTGAGCAAGCAGCATTTGCAGAAATCTCACTGGGTAGAATAATTCAATCAAATAAGACAAATAAATAAAATGATTGACACTTGTAAGTAAATTTTTTTAAGTATCCTGTATTATTAGGTTATTGGGTGATGTAAGTGTTGATGCGATATTATTTATTGTTAAATATGACTTAATGACTTGTTAGCAGCCTTGCTGTAACCTACATTACCAAATAAGCTAAGTAGCCTGAGGCACATGGAGGACAATGTGACAGTTAATCACTTGTTCAAGTTTTGTTGTACTTGTTGTTCTACCTCTTTTCTCCATAGTTAAACACTGTTTAAAATGCTTTTGTGTTCTTTTTCAATTTTAATATACAATTTTATCTTGAAACTGACTTTATAGTAAAAAGCTTAAGGATGTTCTGGATTAGGGTTAACAGGTTAACAACAAACAACCTTAAATCAAGCAGCATAACTACGAACAAGCTTTTCCCAACAGCCTAACAACAAAATTGTTTCATAGTAAAACTCTAATGACAAATCAGTTATAGTCAGTTTAGCTGTTTTACTTCTTACCTATTATTCTTCCAGACCTATTTTCTTTTGCATTAACGTTTTACATTGACTTTCTCCTGACTTTTTATTAGCGTTTTGATGGACAATACAATACAATACAATACAATATGGGAAGCATGGTGGCTCGGTGGGTAGCACTGCTGCCTCACAGCAAGAAGGTCCAATCCCAGAATGGAAAAGACTGGGCCCTTCTATGTGGAGTCTGCATGTCCATTCTGTGTTTGTGTGGGTTTACTCTGGGTACTTGTGTGGGTTTACTCTGGGTCCAAAGACATGCGTGCTAGGTTAACCGATTACTTTAAATTGGTATTTAAAAAGTATTTAGACAGCCACTGACATTGTGCAAGTTTCTCCTACTTAGAAAGATGAGAGAGGTCTGTAATTTTCACCATAAGTACACTTCATCTATGAGAAAATCCAGGAAGAAATCACATTGTAGGATTTTTAACTAATTTATTTGTAAATTATAGTAGAAGATATTATTAAAGTAGAAAATAAGTATTTGGTCAATAACAAAAGTTCAACTCAATACTTTGTAACTTAAACTTTGTTGGCAATGGCAGAGGTCAAGCGTTTCCTGTAAGTCTTCACCAGGTTTGCACACACTGTAGCTGGTAATCTGGCCCATTTCTCCATGCAGATCTCTTCTGGAGCAGAGATGTTTTGGGACTGTCGCTGGGCAACACGGACTCCCGGAACTCCCTCCACATTGTCTCTATGGAGTTGAGGTCTGGAAACTGGCTAGGCCACTCCAGGACCTTGAAATGCTTTTTACAGAGCCACTCCTTCGTTGTCTAAGCGGTGTGTTTGGGATCAGTGTCATGCTAAAAAAGACCCAGCCACGGTCATCTTCAATACTCTCACTGATGAAGAAAGGTTTTGACTTAAAATCTCACGATACATGGCCTCCTTCATTCTTCCGTTATCACTGATTAGTTGTCCTGTCCCTTTTGCAGAAAAACAGAGTCAAAGCATGATGTTTCTACCACCAAACTTCACAGGAGGTATGGTGATCTTGGGAAGCAAGTCAGATTTTTTCTTCCTCCAAACAGTTTCTTTGAGTTTTTACAAAAAAGTTCTATTTTTGTTTCATCTGACCACATGATATTCTCCCAATCCTCTCCTGGATCATTGTAATGTTCTCTGGCAAAATTCAGTTGGGCCTGGACATGTACTGGCTTAAGCAGGGGGACACGGATGAGAGTTGCTTCTGTGTCTGACTTTGTTACTTTGGTCCCAGCTCTCTGCAGGTCTTTCATCAGGTCCCTTCGTTTGGTTCTGGGATTTTTGTTTTTCATGATCATTTTGATCCCACAGGATGAGATCCCCATATCGCGGGAGATTATTAATGGTCTTGTATGTTTTCCATTTTCTTAGAATTGCTCCCACAGTTGATTTATTCACACCAACCTGCTTGCCAGTTGTAGATTCACTCTTCTTAGCCTGGTGCATTTCTACAATTTTTTTGCTGGTGTCCTTTGACAGCTATTTGGTCTTGGCCATGGTTGAGTTTGGAGTAGGACTATTTGAGGCTGTGGACATGTGTCTTTTATACAGATAACAAGGTCAAACAGGTGCCATTAATACAGGTAAAAAATGGAGGTCAGAAGAGCTTCTTAAAGAAGAAGTTAAAGGTCTGTGAGAGCCAAAAATCTTGCTTGTTTGTGAGCGACCAATTACTTATTTTCGACAATAATTTACAAATAAATTATTTAAAAATCTTACAATGTGATTTCCTGGATTTTTTTTTTATTTTGTCTCTCATAGTTGAAGTGTACCTATGAGGAAAATTACATACCTTACATACATAAGTAGGAGAACTTGGCACAATCAGTGACTGAATAAATACTTTTTTGCCCCACTGTATCTACAACTCACAACCCCACCTGAAGCTTAGTACATTTCATCGATTCATTATATTAACATAGCTTCTGCTTCCAGCGGGGACACCAGCATCTAG
>JAUZSU010000082.1:47849-75138 GCA_034780255.1 Parotocinclus maculicauda
CAACAATAATAATAATAATAATAATAATAATAATAATAATAATAATAATAATAAGACACCTTACTGGACATTTTATCAGTAAACCAATTTCTTATTGGATGTTTGTGGGTGGGGGTTTGTTGGGGGCTGTTCCTCCCAAATGAATCCTCAAATCAGTGTGGGGCAGTGCCCCTGTGACAACAACCTTGCCCCCACCAGACTCAACATAAAGCGTGTAATAAACACAGAACAGAGCTGATGTTTTAATGAGTGAATTTATTAGAAACTTAGTGAGTTTTTTTGGCACTAAAGTTTGGGTGAGAGAATGAGTCGAGTTTGAGTGTACATATAATCAAGTAGTCAAGTAGTGCAAATGGCCTTGTATGAGTTTCTTGATTTGTTTGCAAGAAAACAATTTAAAAAAAAAAAACCTAAAATACAGTCGATGTACCAAAATTAACAAGAAACTAAATAAATATGAATAGATAACATACAGCTGAGCGAGGGCCTTGCATGGTGATTATCTGTTTCTGTGAACCATGAAAATGTAGAATAGAGTTTTAGATAAGAGAATAGAGAATTTTTTGAAATGTTTGAATTGTATTAAACATCTACATTTTCTTCTTAGGCAGAAAAAAATAGGGCTAACATAGCCAATGGCCCCTGCTTGACCCCCACTTTAAATGTTTTAGAACTGCCACTGTGAATCTGTGAAGGAGATAATTTGATGTTCAGACTGAATTGATCTTAACGAAACTAATTTGTTTAATCATATTTATTAAACCACATACTGCCAGTCTACACACTTAGTTCTTGCAGTTCCAGGGACTTCATGTGGTACTTAATTAAGAGTAATACAGTTCTAACATTAAAGTCCTTTATTCTGTTCAGGGTGACTCAGACCTTAGTGCTATCAGCCTATAGCGAATATACATTTGTGTGAATAAACTCATATCCTGTACCACATTAGCAGACTGTGGTAGCCTAGCGGTTAAGGTACTGGACTCTGGACTAGAAGGTCCAGGGTTTAAATCCCACCTCTGCCACAGCTACCACAGTTGGGTTCTTGAGCAAGATTGTAAGACTGTTTTAGTTGTAAGTCTCTCTGGATAAGCTAAATGCCATAAATGTGAATGTAATTGTAGAGGATGCTGACTTGCACAGCCACTTATCTGGGAAAGCTTAGAACACACACACACACACACACACACACACACACACACATTTAGCTTTGGTGGCTAGATGTTTGATCCGAGAACTGTCTGCAGTCTTTTAAGAGCACAAGGGGTCAAGTGACTGATGTCTTGACTTCAGATGAGCCATGCACCCTGACCTGCTCAAACCCCCTGACTTAGGACTCTACCACCTACACACTCTGGCTCACACACATTAATTGTTGACACAACACACATCTTACAACCCACCCAGACCTTCTTATTTTTAAAAGCAGTTGTTCGGATTAGGGCTGTAATTATTTCTAATCTTTAGCACTCCTGCTATGGGATAATCTGGCATTAGGAGGCCACATTTATGAGATTTCACACCCTTCAGATCACCGTGCTTTAAGACGCACATGTATCCCAGCTGAGGTGTGGGGGGGAAAGCTTCCAGACTGGACAAACAGCAAAACACGAGCAGCTCCACTGTCATAGTGCTGCTAACGCTCTCTATTTCAGTCACATCATTGATTATCAATATTTCATTACATGGTACACACAGCCCTGACCTCCACTCACCAACCAGGCCTTCAGTCAGGGTCAATATACGGAATGGGAGTGTGAAAGAATGATGGGCTATCACTTTCCTCTTACGAGGATTGATTTATTAATGCATTTACATGCAAAATGTTTTGGTTTACTGGAAGGGAAGCCAAGAGTCAGTCTATGATTATGATCAGCTGTCCTTATACATCTTCTTTTTACAGAGAACACAGAATTGTATTATAAATGTGATGGCAATATCCAACTTGTGTACTTCTTTAGCAGCTCGGCGGCCTAGAAGAAGGAGCAAGCTGAAGGAAACTGCAGGTTGTGACTTCAATGGGTTGGGCTTGCAACCTGTGTGACCTAAGCTCTGTCAGGTAGTGCTTTTAAGGAACTGTGATGGACTGATGCACTGTTCAGCATGTACCTCCTATGTATACTGACACCTTTTGAAAATTTGTTCAGAGTGCTTCCAGGTCTATTACTCAGAAGATAAAAACAATATTTGTAATTTTTTTATGTAAAATTTAGCTACAATTTACTGGTGTCAAAACGATTCAAATATATTGTAATTTTCCAAAGCAAACATTAATAATTGCATTCTTGCTTGCTCATATTTGACACTAAAAAGTTCTCGATTTAAGAGCACTCAGCCATTCAAGTGGACAAGATAAGCTTTAGCAAAACTTATGTTTTACTTTTTAATCATTCAATCACATCATGGCTTGTTGAAGCATGTCGTGACTTAATTTTGTCTTCTCCAATACTTGCAAGTCATATACAAATTACACATCATATTACCAAAGAAGAAGCAGATTTAATGCAAAATATTCAATTAATTAGATAGATTGAGTAGAAACAGGATGTGTAATCTATGTAAGTTCTTATCTTTGATATATTCTAGGCATGAAAGTTCTGGTACTTTAGTGGATTTGAACCCAGAGAAATCGATGGCGCTTCTAGAAATGCTTACTATAAATCGTTTTTTTGCACAGTGAAGATTTAAGTGGCATTTGTGAATGTAACTATGTATTGCAGTACTAGACAACGGTTTGCTAAACTAATTTCTTGCCTATTTGGTTCTATCAGATATTAATGTATGACTGCAGTTCATCTGAGGGACTGGAAATCACGAGTGTTCAAACTTAGGCTTGCACAACCTTTCAAACTATTCAACACCTTTTGTTTGTCTTTCACTGTAATGTCAAGCACTACATTAAGGTGGTACATTACAGGACTCTAGTTTGCAAAGCGAATGAGCAAAATTACATCTGAAAGCACCACCCCCACGTGTTCCAGTTCTGATATGCAGAAATAGATGTTTATTAAAAAATGAAATAAATTTGACCAGACAAAATATAAAACACCTTAGGTTTATACTGTCTGCAATGAAATACAAGTCAAAATAAATGTAAAAAACACTGTTTACTTGTTTTAACTTGTTGCATTTTTGGAGGCTGCACCACATTAATTAGGATAATACCTATTAATAATAAATGTAATGACCTTATTGAACCATGATCACACATGAGGCATTAACTGAACTGACATTATGAGGCACATGCCCGTATTTACAGAAGGCGTTTCATTTGCTAGATCAACCTTGGACCTCAGAGGACATCAGTGGACACCAAACGTGTCTTTGTCTGAACGTTTGTTGTAAGGAAAAGTTAAAGTTTTATCTTCAACAGCTAAATCATCTATTAAACAAAACTAATAGTAAAAAACCCCACATTTATTTAATCCACAATTATTTTATGAGATGTGTGTTTTGTGTTGACCTCTGAAGCTCATCACATCCCTGGAACACAGGTTCATTAGCATCTCCCTGGCAATTTAAAAAACGTTCCAACCCATTTTTGTCAGTGGCAGAACAGCAGGACACACTTGCAGTCTTTTCATTCCCAGAATAAAACATGCAAAATGCTGCTGTGACGTGACTTTATCAGGGAAAGCAAGAAAAAAGTGTTCGCACCCAGCTGGTTAGCAGATGAAACGGCCTGGTAATGACTTCCCAAATCTTAGCATGTCATCTCTCATCAAGACTTTCTCGCCGTCCAGTTTATTTGGGTTGACCGTATGGGGAAGATAGTTACAGGGCCCCCTGACTGCTACCACCCCCAGCTTGACATTAGGCTTTGCGGCCACGTGCACACACTCACACACAGAGCTTCTCTCGATGGGACATTTTTAACAGTCATAAGATATGAGATTATTATGCTAGTCTCTAATTAAAGCTCGTAGTCAGTGGTACGTCTTACCTTGATGCCCAGCTGGTATAAAAGTGGCATGGCTGAATCCCAACCTTTCCCCTCCCCATTAACCATAAACCGCCTTGCCACCTGCTTGGCACTCCTCCCCAATCCTAAGCCTTGTGCTACATCTTACGTTCTGCCCTCCACATACCTGGATGCCCCACATGGGTGCTTTTTGATCAACCTGGTGAAAGAAGCTAATCAAAAGTGGCCATATTGGGCATCCAGGCCATGCGGTGTAAGAGAAAAGGCTTAGGGAGGGGCTCAGGGATGGAGATCATGTCGGAGGTGAGGTCTCCCCTGTGAGTCACAGCCTGTGATGGTCGACGGGTGACAGCGTATAGTCTGCAACCTCCCTGGAACCAGAGGGCTGGCATGCTGACAGAAGAATAACAAGCGTCAGGCTAATCAGGGTGATGAGAAGGGAAGGCAGGATCTCACAGAAGACACACATACAGTACACACACACACATACAGGGTTAGACTGGCATTCTGAGACATTTTGTGTGACGTCTGGCTCTCAGGTGAGGTTTTTGTGGAGACCATCACAAGAGCATGAGCTCCCTCAGGTAGCAGAAATGGTCAGAGCACCTAGTGTATGTGACTCTGGCATTTATTGTCTGTGGCTGCCCTTCACTTAATGTTTGCTTTTTAAAGGGTTTCAGGTTGTTTACCCTTACAGCCCTAGACCGGGGTGGTGAAGATCATCTGCAAAAGGTGGCCATGGCTGCAGGTTTTCACTTTAAATAGCCTGGAGCTAAACCGAATATAGCTGATCAGTTGTTTAATTTCTTCGTCAAAACCACAAAATAAGATTTTGTGTGTGTTATGTGGGAAGCACATATGCAAATAAGGTTTCATCATTTGTAGCCTCTGCCTCGGTGGTTCAGTGGCAAGAAAACAATAATGGTAATGGTAGTATCTGGGGGGTGGTGTCAAATCCCAGGTGGGGCTTGCAAAGTGAAGGTCGCATGGTGTGAAAAGTTCATTTGCAAAAACACTAAACACCATCCTTTACAAACAAGCTGAGTGTTGTGAGATATTCTCAACACACAGTGCATTCTAACCAAATACTTTTCATCACGAAAGCCCTTGATGTCCATTGCCATGGCATTGTTGGGGTGTTTTGTGGTAAGATCTTTCATTTATTTTCTTGTCTGATTAATCCAAGGTAGGGTCATGAGAAGTGCCTAGCCAGCAGCACAGGGCACAAGGCAAGAACAACCTTAGTCAGGGCACCAATATTGTTGGGTAGTTTTTGCAATTTTTAGCACTTTACCTGCTTCTTTATGGTAAAGAATGGTAAATATTGCACTTCAAAAGAAACTTGTATCCATTACATGGCTTTTGTCTCATTTTAGAACATAAAAGTTGGAGTGCCAAAAAAAAGAACAATGAAGTTGAATTTTGCTACTTGTATATTTTAGTTATTTTTACTTAAATGAAACGAGCCAACCGCAGTTTAATTGATATTACATGGAATGCATCTTAAAAAAAGCTTAATTTCTGTTTTTGCAATTACAAACTCTGTGTGTTCATTGCCGTAGGAACCACGTGGGACGGGTAGGACATAATTTGGATGCTGTATTAAAAAACTGAAGAAAAAACAATCTGAAAAATCAGCTTCTATCTGTCATTATTCCATTGCTAAAGCATTGCACAATGGTACAATTGTGTCCATGGTGTACCTTTGCCTGCTCCCAGTGACTTCTGGTGGTAATAAGTGGTAATAAGTCTTGCAACAAGAAAAAATTACTGCATATCCCATATCATATGGCTAATTGAAAAGGTTTGCAATAAGGTCATAATTAGATACTGAAGATATTCATCTCAAAAATATAGCTCACCGGGAAATGTAATTTATATGAAGTACTTTTTTTTATATATTAAGTACCTTCCTGTTCCCTGAGTGGTTTTACCTTTAGTCCAAGGAGGGTCCTTGAGGTCTGGTTGGATTCTTCCATGTTCCCCTGGCAGACAGAGCTCAGGTCAGAAGGATGAAGAGGATCATCCAGGAGGAAGATCCTCTGAGACGGACACAGCTCTGCACAACATGCTGCTCGGCCTCTGCTGTCCCTGAGAACATGGCTAGCACATCTCCCACAGCAGCTGTAATGAGTTTTATCAGGAGCTTAAGCTCCCCAGTCGGGCTCACCGGCAGGTGATGAGGGCAGGTGGAACCTGGTGCCAATCGGCCCCACACGCCACACTGCTGAGTGAGAAGAGAAAGCTACACAGCCCTTCTGGATTTGCACAGGCAAGCTAAAGTGCCACCTAAGAGAGAGAGAAGCCTTATCCTGTACTCCTCTGTCTGCCTCTCTCTTACTCTTTCTCTCAGCTTGTTCTACACCTTTTATTTCTAAGATCTAGTTGTAGGTGTTCAGTGTACTGAGATCAACTGTTCAAGTCTTTGTCATCATATCGAGCTCATATTTAGCATTATCATTTGTTCGTTACATTTATTCTATTCTTAAAATAATATTGGAATGTCACGTAGCTCAGGTTTATTAACTGTTAGTATCGAGATGTAGAGATATGATTCCCTTATCACCACGATAATGGCATGTTGTCCAAACAACACACTATATACAATACTTACCAATGCTGTATGGGACACTCTGGTGTACCGATATTGATAGAATAGGCAGGATACTACAGTGTTTCCCCTACAAAGATTTAATTAATATCAACATTAACCACCACATATAGATTTCTATATTGAAAATCTTATCTCACTGTAGAGCTTTGAGCTGTGCATTGATTTAATCTGCCCCTCTTTTTTTGCCCCACTTTCTCTCCATCCCTCTCTCTTACTCACACACAGAATCACATCTGTGGATTAAGAAACTGTTTTTATGTGACAGCGAACCACATTTTCTGTTGACATCTCAAAGCTTGTGTTTGCACTTAAAAAAATGCTTATTCACAGCAGGTTACATGGATACTAGTCAGCACATTCAGGGCAAATTTAGAACAACCAGTTCACCCAATGCATGTCTTTGGAATGTGAGGAAACATTTATATAAAAAAATGATGGCTTAATAAGGTCACACTGATAAGTCACAGGGTTAATTATATATAAATAATAAAAGTATAAACTATCATAGATTAGAAGAAGTGTTTAGGCCGTCTTGATATGGGCGTGCCCGTGCTCCAGTCCAGCAGGTGGCAGTAAAGCACCATGTAACAGGTTGCCATAAACACAAAAAAAAATCCAAAGAAGAAGTTGCTTGTGGTTGACCACCTTGGCTGTTCCTATGTACTAATCAGGTTTGTGCTTTAGTCACTTTACTGGGTGCACGTTTGGTGATTCATATTCATTTTCATGTGTAGGCTGTAGCCTGTTAGCCTCTGTGTTTAGGTTTAGTGTTTAATTGTGTATTTAGCTTTGTTGTTAGCCTTTTACCACAATGTTAGGCTAGTGTTTATCCATTGTGTCTTTGTGTTTTTCCTGTATTGTAAAGTGTAAATTTGACAAACTAAATGTTTGTTACTAATCATTTTGGTTGTGATGTTAACTGGTTAGATTGAACTGTGAGACTCTGTTTAGTATTATATAAGAAGTAATAGAAAAATAATGGCATCTAGCTACAAGCTCTTATATTATATTACAGGCACATCAGGGATGGTTTGACTTATCAAGTTTTCATAAAAAACGTGTCGGCTGAGCAGAATTTTGGAATTACCCAGGAAAAATGTGGGAAAATGTACTGTGAAATATCATAGTAAAGCTGTAAATTGATTGGCAGTTTTAATGTGAACTATAAAGTTTACAGTTCTACTACCATTTTGGATGCTAATTTGGCCACTTCATGGTTCTACTGTCAAAGTTTACAGTACAATTGTAAACTTGGTTGACTATGAACCGACCATATGTTATTTCATAGTTTCACCATGGATTTTGATGGTAATTTGGGCACTTCATGGTTCATGTCAAAGCTTACAGTACATTTTCACCTGGGTGCCGGCACCAAGAAGGAGAAACTTGGCAGTGTAAGGTTCACACCATGCTGTACAGTATTATGAGATGCGAGAATGATGTTCTGTAGGACATCACCTTACATAAGCCTTCAGCATTTCATCTTTTATATATGCAAATGCAGTCATCCTAAAACTCCTGAACACAGATAAGAGTGGGCAAACAGAGCAGAACTTTTTATTGTAATAATATACCTTTGTTTTACACACACACACACACACAGAGAGCAGGCTTCATCATAAGCAGTCCACTAATCTATATTTCACTTTACCTTGTTCTCTCAAGCACTTTGCTGCCATGCTTTGATCACAGAAGACAAAAGTGTTCATATCTTTGTGAGTGGTTTGTAGGTTAGTTTATGATGAGGGGGGTTCAGACCCCTAGAGACACATTTTCAGCCTCAAAATTAAACCTCTGTCTCCATTAGATCTCCAGTCCATCTCACCCTGGCCAAGATTTTTGAGGTTAAAAGAGGTTCAGAAGGGGAAATGGAAAACATTGCTGGAATACGGTATATTGTTTTACACGGCGATGTTGGTAGCTGGGTCATATTATTTTAGGGCTGATTTGTGTATACATTATAGCTGTCAAAATGAATAAAGTGTTTTTCTCATTTCTTTATTTCTTTTTTTATGTTGGTAAATGTATTTCCGTTTCTTTTTTTATGAGACACCCATAATTACTGTAAAAGCTGTGTGCAAATAGTCCCCATAATCACTGTTATTATCCAGCTTTGTTCAATACAGTTTAAAAGTAGATTATGTCAAATTATAAGTGGAAATGTGTAATTAAAATATACCTGGCACATGACATAACAGCGAATTATTTCAAATAATGAAAATAGTACTTGGCATTTTCAAAGTATAAAGGCATTAAAAAGGTATCATTCTGATAAATTATTCTGTTTGTGTTCACTAAATGAAAAAAATAAAATATTAAAAGTAACACATCCCGATCGAAAGAGATGGATAAAAGTGTTCACCTAATTAATTGCTGAATTAATAAATTGCGTTGTCGATTAAATTAGCCACCTTTATGTCACATAATATTGTTAGGCACTAATCTTTATGAGAATTTGTGAGAAAGCTAGGTTTAGTAAAAATTGACGTGAATCAAATGAGCTTTAGTCTTGTTTAATCACTTAAAATATATGAATTATTCCTTGCTATGCTTTTCGATACAGCTGCTAAGAGACAATTTTATCAAAAGAAAAATGTCTCAAAAGAAAAATGCTCAAATAGCAAATAATAGAATGTCAGTGTTTTATGAAAATGATCGTTATAATTTCTTTATGCTTACAAATGTAAACTGCATCCTGTACTGGCCATTGTCGTTAAGTGTCTAAATTCTAAAATGAACCCTGCCACACCTAGAGGACAACCTGAACCTAGGTACAGCGTCAATATCTGCATCGATGGAACTCAGATTTTGAGAAGACGTGTACAATTGGAGTAAATCTGTGAGATGGCACAAAGCCATGCAATGGTTCAAAAGTTAGAGGAATTATGTTTTGAATCCACTTTACAACCGGTAACCAATGCAGCTTTTGAAAAGGGTATCATATTCGATCTTCTCACTTACTACTGGTAAATTAAAGAATGCAACTGATTTTGTGGGGACTTCAAATGTAAAGCTAAGTGTAATTTCCACTCTATGGAGTTCAACCAAATGGCTGTTGTACATATCCTACTAAGAGATCAGATTAAAGTGATGGGCAAGTGCACAACAATATTACATGAGCATGCTGCTTGTGTGTTCCTCAATCCATCTAAACTTTCTCATATCTCCACTGGTCAATATGAGAAATGAAGAGACGGATGTAGCTGAGGGATTGAGGGACGGAGGTGGATTTATGGTTTTTGTCTGTGCACTCATTGTTTAAGTGAGTGTACTTGACCTTCTGTCCGTTTGGAAGATCTGGAACATGTTATTGACTCCCATTTTCCCTTTCCAGCACCGGCCCTATCCTGCTCTCACAATTACTCGCTCTCCCACGACTTCCCATCAGATTTAGCTAAAGGTCAGCATCTTTTCTGGCCCTCGCCGCCGACCTGAGCTGCTTCCTCACATTTCAATAGAGGAAATACTTGTGAATTTCAAAGTTGTTTGACTGTGCTGCAGATCCTGTTGTTTCCAAAAGAAAAAAAGGGGAAAAAAGGCCATTAGAGCTCGCACGCTTCCTCTCGCTCCTGTCATTTCAAAGCAACGTCAAAAAGCATTATCATGTACTCATGCAAACATATGGAATGTATGTATTAACACATGGCAAATTTCCTTCTTGAACACAAACTGGGCAGTGATGGTAGTGAATCTGTTCCCTAAATCCACTGCTGGCTCTCAGAAATGAAGCAGGGCGAGATCATGATTTTGGAAGGCTGGCATTTTTGAATTCGTAGCTTAAGAGTGCCATCCTGTGGTCAGCATGGTAATTGCAGGAGCAGCAAAGTCAGGCATTTTTTAGATTTTTAGGCTCTTCGAGGCAATTTAAGTCCTGATTTAGAGTAGTTTGGTGATTAATTCGACATATCCTCTCATTCGTCTTGACTGGTGACTTGGTTAATGCAGGAAATGCTTAAAAAGTGTATAAGTGTTTAGTCTGTTTTTCTATTAAACCGATAGTGAGTGGGAATAAGAGTACAAAGGTGGCATTTTTACAGATCTGACTGAGTTTATAAATCCTTAAATTTGTGAAGCAGATTTTATTCCTTGCTAAAGCCTAGGATCCAAACATACAATATCAGATTGCATTGCTGTAGTTCCAAATTGTTCGTAAACTATTTTTTACTGACTACCCAGGAAAAATGTGCAGTGAGATTTCATAATAAGACTGTAATTTGCTTGACAGTATTAATGTGAACTTTCACAGTTTGACCATCAAGTTCACAGTTTTACTATGAATTTTTGATGGTAATTTGGCCACTTCATGGTTCTACTGTCAAATTTCACAGTACATTTTTTCACTGACTACACTTGCCTATAAAATTGTTCATACCAGTCTCTTAATAAGAAACTAAACATTACCATTAGGCAGTCTGGATTTTTGTGTTTTTAATATTTGTAGATTGAATGATTTATTGTCTGGATTACATAAAGATCTGGAAACTATCTATCCACAGACAAAACATCCAGATAGTTAGCTTCCCTAGCCTTTAATTTTCACTCACTCACTCACTCACTCACTCACTTTCTATGCCCAATTGAGAGTCTAACTGGCAGCACAGGAAGCAAGATGGGAACCACATCTGGACCTCTGCATGGCAGATACACAAACTCACAATGAGATGCTAATTGTAGCCAGAGAAAACCCACGTAAACAGGGAGAAAACAAGCAGACTGTGGCCAGACCAGGAATCTAACCCAGGACTCTGGAGGTGTGAAGTGACAGCACCACTTACTGCACCACTTGGTCACCCTTTAATATCCAGTTCAAGCCAGTTACAATTAGACATAATGAGAGCCAATACTGTCTGGTAGAAACTCCACCAGTGTCATGGGAACCAGTCTCTGTCAGTTTCAACCATTGTTTAACTAAACGGGAGTTTAATTTACCCATCTCAAGATATTTAGCTGTTTTTATACCCCATAAAGCTTTTGATTTTGAACAATAAGGTACTGCTATTGTTTAATCAGTTTTTGAGGGGTGTCATTCTGTTTTACAAATGTATTCTGGAAGTATCACATAAAACTTACTAGAATAGTTATGATTAAGAACATAAATATAATTGACGGCAATTTGAGAATTTTTTGTATATTTAGTGTACGCTTTCATTTTTTTTTTTAGTTCAATATGCTGGCTTTCTATTCATTTAGCATTTTTGGTCAGTCTCTTGCAATGTAAGTAGTAAATGCTGAATGAAACGATGCTATCTTTCAGGGAAGTGAACATATTTTATGCTGTGAGCTTCACTTGGTTTCTTGTTAGTTTAATACTAGATAATTTTGCTAAGACAAGATATTTTCACTTGCTGTTGTTTTTCTGTTGTCTGATGCCTAAAAGCCTCAGGAGAACAGACACGTGCCTACGCTCACATGTAGGGCAGAGTCAAATCTGCTTGGGTAAAATCTAACTCCTCTGCCTGTATATAGGAAGAGAGTGTGTGTGTCTAAAGATCACCTGCCTGCCTTTCTCAAGGTAAAAAAGTCCAAAATGAAAGCCACGCCAGACCTGTTTAAATTAGCCTTTCCCCCGGTGCCTTTTAAATCAAATAAAACACAACAGTCGGAGTCCAAACAAGTTAAAAGAACGTCCTGGCGGGTTTTATCCACTAAAGCAATAGTAACTAGAACAACCTTCTCAAAGGCTAAAGTGTCCCAACGGCCCGACACTCAATAAAGATTTGGCTACTTAAGAAGGTCGAAACAGCAAGCCATTAAAGGGCTTGACACGGACCCAGCTAGCACACTGCTTTCACCATCGCTCACACCGTGCTAATGCAATTTCTCACTGATGGTCTGTCTCTTTCAACCCACTGATAGGTTTAGGCTGATGCATGATGCAAATGACACAGCAGTTGTGATTTAAACCTACATATATATCTTCATCACCTGCAGGCTCTTTCTGCATCTCCCAGGTCCCTCGAGATGCTCTTATTCACTTTCACTCCATCCTGTCTCCTCCTGAACCACAGCCACCTGATTCTTAGCTAAAAGCTCCATTGCGTTAAATAGCCCATGGAGATCTATCGATTCGGAAGGCAAGGATAGACGCTAAACACTCATTTTTGGCATATTAAGTTCATTATTGCTTTTTCTGTGACTAAAATAGTTTAAAATCTTACTTCAATCTCATTGCTGCTAACCTCTAATATCCAGATCCATGAACTTAAAATTCAGCATGACTGCCCCCACTTTATTGGACTATTAGTTAATTAAAACTTGCTTTATGCCAATAATGAGTCATTATAGAGACTCATTTTTAATTCATGGGGCACTGGGAGTAAAACTTCTCCCCTCTGTTAACTGTCAGAGCTCTGTCTTGTCAGATACGAGTCAGTTCGGAGTGACTGCACCACTTCAAACGTCCAGCTCTAATTAAGGATGAAAGACGACGGGTTTGAGAGCAGCCCAGACACACTCCTTTTTCACTCAATCATTTCTCAGCCATAGAAGCAGCTTCCAAATTCCCTTACATTACTAAATTCCAGAAGGCTGGAGGACTGTCACTAAATACTAAGCCAACAGATTTAGTGTAACTTATCCTCTGTTAATCGGCAGTCTGCCTGATTTACTGCAGTTAACAAGAAAGTCTTTAAAATTATAATCTAAAAAACGTGGGCTTTTCTTATTCAGGCTGATGACTGTGTTAAGAATAAAAAAAAATTTTTTGGTGTTTTTTAAGCTCTTATTCCAGGTTGAACCATTCCTGTAGGTGGACTGGTTACAATAACCAATAACTCTAGCTGACAATTAAAAGCCTAAAATGTGCAAATAAATGGCAGATGCACCTAAGAACTGGCAATAGAGTTTACTTACACTTTAAGCTCGGTGTCCTAATAAACCTGATGTGTTTGTTTTGAGGTCTTGACTGACACCATGTGTGTTGTTTGTCAGGCCACAATCAAGTCTGCAGCACTACGATTACAAGCTTACATCAAAGTTCCTCTTTGCCTCCACATCCCCTGCCCGGTTGGATCCCAGTGGAGATGTCTGCTAAGACATGTGACACAAAGTGAGTCAGTGAGTGAGTGAGAGAGAGAGTGAGTGTGAGTGCTGTGCTGTGGGTGCTACAGGTTCAGTTTCATGGCCCTGAGCATTAGCGCTGTTCTCTTTGTTGTCGCTGTCATGCGTAAGGAGATAAAGTTGAGGAGGGGCCCGGCACGAAGCCATCCAGGGCCGACACCGCTAATCTGCTCTTCCCCTCAATCCTCTTCTCCCCTCTACAGCTGCTCCACCAGTCCCTGTGCTAAATCCGCCATATCTCCCTCCCAGGACCTCAGCTCTTGTGTTTGAACAATGCCCTCTTAGCTGGGCCTGGACAGCAGCCCAAGAGCCGCTGTCATTCTCTCTCGCTCTTCTTCAGGAGGATGCCGCTGGTGCATACAGCAGTGTCAGGATAAAGTAAGAAAGCAGCTTGGTGGCCTCTTTATTTGCGTTTCAAAACTATTTTGTCCTATGACAAAGCAGGGCAAAACGAAAGAGAGAGAGAAAAGAGCCAGTTTGTTGCAAGCAAAGCACTTCATTAGAAAGAAAGACTAGCATATAAAAGCTACAGATAAGCTTAAGTGTGCAGGCATGTATGTAGCGCTTTAGCTCATTATTTTGCAGTCCAAATTATCACCATGATAGGAATACACAATAAATGCTGATTTAGAGCTCACAGGGATATTTGGCTAGTCCCTTTGAGATCTTTGTTTATGCAGCAAAGCAGGGTAAGTAGACAAAGTGGCATGAGTGGATACAAGTGCAGTTTAGGTCGTTCACACTGTGAGCAAAGCAATATTGTTTAATGACAAGAGAAGCATTTTGATAAGTAAGTAATATTTAATGTATGTATTGTATCTTATCAGTTCTTTGCGTGAACTAATTGTTATTATACAATTTAAACACAAGAGTGTCTTTTAATCAGAACAGGAAATATATTTTCTATGTCCTATAGGTGCTTTATTTTTCAGCACCTAAGAACCGTCACTTTTTATTCTGCCTGGCTTTTGTGTCTTTTGCTGAGGAGAGGATTCAGTCTGTCCCACTCTGCCATAAAGCTCAAATTGGAGGAGTGCTGCAGTTATGCTTGGTCTACTGTACGTGCCTCCCATGTACACACAGGATCTTTGGAGCTTAACCAAAGTAACCATTGGGTACTTGGTCACCTCTTGTACCAAGCCTCTTCTCCGAAATAACTGGAGAAGGTAAGTTTTTTAGCCAGTTCCAAACTTCTTGTAAGAATGTAAGAAATATGGAGGTAAATGTCTTCTTGGGAACTTTTTTGTAGCCTTCTCTAGAAGCCGCTCGAGTTAATTATCAATTGTCTGAATACCCATGTCCATGTGAAAATTATTTTTGAAAGCTAGCTGCTAAGAAACCACTGTTTTAGAAAAGGGACTGGGCAAATAAGCTAAGATTTGTTAAATATCACAAAGGTTGGAAAGAATAAACAGTGTTAAACATTATTATGCGTTTGAAAATATTTGGTTCAGTCACTGACAATATGTTATACATGGTTATAATACTGTTGTTAAAACAGTCTTACTACAAAAACATATATAAGTAACTCACACCGATTTTTCAGGACCACGTGTGTGCTTGTATGCGTGTGTGCACATGTAAGAAGTACTGCGATGGGAATAGCCTGGCAGCCTCCTGCTCTGTCAAGTCGAGTCCTCAAATCTCATTTGAATGCTAATTATTTTGGTCAGTTTCTAAACTATGGATCGACCCACTATCTTGGTTTTCTTTCCTGGTCCTCCGTCTCCGGAGAATCCGAATCACCTTCCCTTCCGCCTAGTCTCCTGTCTTGCCTTCTTTCATTATACAACACATGACCTATCACATATTCTTCTTTTACTGCCATTCAGGCCTTGTTGCCAGCCTTCAGAAAAGGGGGGTCTAAAAGCACTCGCCTTGTTTCATCTTTCCTCCGCTCCAGCTTGCGTCCTGTTTCTCCCTCTCCCCTCTTTCTCAGCGAAAGAACACTTGCCAATTGCTTTTTCAGCTTCTCCCCAGTGGAGCAAGCTTCATCTACAGAGCTGACAATTCCTACTACTTTTATTGTAAAATTTCGTTTCGTTTTCTCCTCCTCTTAGAATAAAAACACAGCAAAAAGCTGTGTGTCTGTGCAGCTGCTGATTGAAATGAAGTTATCCAACTGCTCACATTTTTTTATCGCCTCATTTTTTTTCATTTTGATCAGCATTTTGATTTGATTAAGGAAAGCCAGCAACAAATGGATCAGTAGTTATGCCAGAAAACTCCCAGACTGACCCTCACCCTTTTAACCTCATTACCCCTACATCTCTTTTTAAAGGCAATCTCTGAATATGATGCTGAGCATGTGCACTCAACTTGACCATTGATGATCGTTGACTGTGGTGAAATCTGTTCTGAGTGGAACCTGTCCTGTTAAACCGCTGTATGGTCTTGGCCGCTGTGCTGCAGATCACTTTCAAGATGTCGTATCTTCTTATAGCCTAGGCCATCTTTATGTAAAGCAACAATTTTTTTTTTGAATCCTCAGAGAATTATTTGCCATCAAATGCCATGTTGAACTTCCAATGACCAGCATAAGATAGTGTGAGAGCGATAACACCAAATTTAACACACCTGCTCCCCATTCACACATGAAACATTGTAATATTAACAAGTCACTTGATACCAGGGAGGGAAAAAGGCTAATTGGGCACAGTTTACAAACCAGTGCTTTAGACATTAGGGCACAGCAAATGTGTACACTGTTATACAGACTGGAGACGGACTACTTTACATCAAACTTTCACATCACAGTGTTGTTCCATGGGAAAATATAATAAAATAGTTACAAAAATGTGTGGAGTATACTCACTTTTGTGAGATAGTATATATTGTACACATACAATTTATGAGGTAGAGCTTTCTAATCATTTTTTTTTATTCAACATGCTGCTAAAAACCTTCCTAAATGATTTTGTTCCATATTGACATGATAGCATTACACAGTTGCTGCAGGTTTGTCGGCTGCACATCCATGATGCAAATCTCCTGTTCCACCACTCGTCAAAGGTGCTCTGTTGGATTGATATCTGGTGACTGGGGAGACCATTTGAGTACAATGAACTCACTGTCATCTTCAAGAACCAGTTTGAGATCATTTGAGCTTTGCCTCACGGTGCCAGGAAGATGATGGTACCCTGCTGTGGTTATAAAGGGATGCACGTGGTCTGGAGCACTACTCAGTCGGACTTGTGACATTTAAACAATGTTCATTTGGTATTGAATGGCAAAGAATGGTCCAAGAAAGTGCCCCAGACACCATTGCACCAGCCTGAACTATTGATACAAGGCAGGATGGATCCATGCTTTCATGTTACGTATGCTAAATTCTCATTGAATATGCAAGACTCATCTCAGTACTCATCTTTTTCTGGATGTGACAAGCCTTATGGAATAAATTAACGATGAGACATACTGCTCACAAAAATTATGGGATGCGTCAAAATTAAATGTCAACAAATTTTTGTGAGCAGTGCATATACGTGAGTCAAAAGTCCCGGGACATCCTTTTATTTCAGAAACTAAAGGAACGCTGCTGCCATATAATAGCCACAGACTTCAACAACTGACACCCAGAAAGATAACCAATTTCACACAGCACTGTTGTGTCCCTCATAGCCAAATTTCCAGAAACCATTACTGAACGGACAAACACCTCTACCAAGGAAGAAATATTTTTGGCAGCCTTTGCGAAAAGTCAGTAAGATATGCATGTGTATGTACTGTATGTATGTTTATAAGTTTTTGTCCTACTAGGTTAAAGGCACCCACTCTTGTGCAAAACTCTGTTTTCGAACTTATCCAGTCACCTGATAGATATTTTTTATCCAGAATACACTTCCTGTTCTTGTGACTCTGACCACAGGGCCATTCTCGTACTTTTTTATTTTTTTTTCATACAATCATCTCAAGCGTGTGATAAAATTCATGATGCGATGTCATTCAACTTGTTTACCAGTGTGTTGACAAAGATATTCTAATTCCTTTATCCATTGTGGGAGCCCACAAAGGAATTTATCTTTTCAGGTGAAAAAGGTGAAGATACTATTCATCGGGTCATGATTACAAGTGCAACCTTTCTGTGTGTGCGCCGTGTTACAGGAGCTAGTCAAAAGGCTGGGAGTGTAATCAAAGGCTGCAGCCGTGCTTGAGGTCTGCTGAGAGTTTGCCTTTGCTCCCAACACCTTTATCTCTCTCAGCTGGTGCTGCAGGGAGCCTCAGCACAACGAAAAGTCATTCTATAGCCATTGTTCCTCCTAATTGTACTCAAGACTTCTAGATAAGTGTGTAGCAAGCCACGCAGAAATGTCCGCGGTCACAATCATATGTCTCTCTCTTTCTCTCTTTCTCACACACACACACACACACACACACACACACATGCCCATACCCACATGCTCATCAGCGACACTGTGCATCATCAACAATGCAAGAGGGGCAAACTAATGTGTGTGTGGGTTCTTATGGTTGATGGGAGGAGGCAGAAGCACTTGACAGAATTAGTGGCTTCTTTTTTCATTTCTTTTGATGGGCAAATCACACAGCTTTCATCTCTGCGTACTTAAAGATGACACCCCAAACCGGCAGCTTGTGCCATTGTTCCAGCCCGAGCTTATTCAACGCACTGGCATTGTCACCACTCAAAGCAAGGCCTGCTGCTAATTTAAAGGTATTTATTAAAATTCAGGGTAACCATTACACTGCTGCACATGGGGGGGAATCCGGAGAGGGAGAAAGAAAGAGAAAAAAAATGAACAAGCTGCTTAATCAAAAGTTAATTGTACAATTTTCATGCAGATGAGTGCCGCATATACGTGCTTCCCAGCTCTGCGATTATTAAAATAAAGAAACGAGCGTTATAGAAAATGTGGTGGGACTCTGCGGCCAGTAAACAATCAGGGCAAGTTTAATTTGTGGTAAACAAAATGGAGATACACAAGGGGTCTGGCAAGGAGAGGATAAGGTTAAATTAAATTTGCAAATGTACAGACACAAGGCGTTTTGTGTTGGAGTGGAGCAATTACAGGCATGCTTTAATGAAGCAGGGTCTGGCAGCAGGGGACACGTTCAGCTTGTACACGACCTACAAGCAAAACCTCCTACTGAACACCAAATTATAGCAGCAAGTCTTAAGAGAATGGTTAGTTCTGTAAAGCCTCCTTTGCGCTCTCTCTCTTGCTCTCTCTCTCTCATATATACAAAGATATTTGCATGACTGTACATACATAAGCAGATAAAAGTTTGGACACAGTTAAGAGCTACTCTTTTCACAACCTGAACTGTAGATAACTGAGTTAAAGCAGAATAAAAGTTGAATTCGTGTCTCTTGTTGAATAAGGGACTTTGGGTCACAAAGTGTATTTATTGTCACCTCTTAATGCAGCTGTGCCTTCTGTCATTTGTTTGTTGGTCTTTTGCCTGAATATCATCTCTAATCTATGTCTATATTATCTGTTCACATTTATTCTGAGTCTTTGTTTCATATGGCTGATCTTCCCTGTTATTCGTAATACAGTCTCCAATGTATCGTGGCTGCTGTCATACAAAAGTATTTAATTTCAATTTACAAAAAAATACTAACGTATTCAATCATTCAGGGGGTATTTCTTGTTGACTGTACATATTGCTTGCACAAATATTTATTGTGAAAATAATTTTTATTTCTGTTACATTAGCACAAAATATTTGCTAAAAAATGGGATTGTGGTCACATAGAACATAATGTGGTCATTACACGGGACATACCTGTAGATGCCATATGGATGATTCCTTAGACAAAACCAATCTTGTCTGCAGAAGACACATGACCCAGCCAGAAGACATCGCCAGGGTCTAAGGCCAGGTCACTGAAGGGTTGTGCTAGTGTATTAGATCACTGCAGCACCTGAACACACCTGTTCAATCAAAATTCTGGATCTAGAAAGGTCTGCATCTAGAAATACACTGGACAGGGTGCCGGTGTATCTCAGCCTTTAAGTTTGTCAGCTTCCACTTGAACCAGGTTTATTGTCTTTCTGTAACTTGACAATCAAAACCACAGGCACACCTAAAAAATGTATTCATTAGCTTTGAGCTTTGCCAAAAATGCCATTCTATTAGGAAGAGTTTCTCCATCGGCTTTGCTTTGGAATGAATCCACATTTTTTTATCTTAAGCTCCTGCTGTGTTTAATTATACCATATGCAATTACAATTCCCTAAAATAATTTGTTGAGATCATGCAGACGAAAGTAAAACCAGAGTTTATTTTATTATGTGCTTGAAAAAGCATTAGTTTGTACATGATTTCATAGTGTGCAACTTTTAACAAAGCCTTACTGATGTGCAAAGTAAATTCTGCTTAATAACAGAGAAACAACTTTAATTAATTGTATCACAGTGGCACCTAAGAATAATATTTTTAATTAAAATTCATCGAAAAGTTGGGTTAGGTTGGGATAATATTAGTGACTGCACAGACTAAAGCAGGTTTGAAATAATATCGACTCAATACTGACATCTGCAGGTGTCTTGGCAGTATCACAATTATCCCTACAAGTTTTACATTTTTCACAGACCAAGTTATAAAAATACTTAAATATGTCAGATTTTTAACAACAAGTATAGTGCAAAAAGTACTTGTTTTTATTTGAAACTTAACAGGAAGAATTGTTGAAGTAATTAAGTCTAGTTCAACATAATTTGGTGATCAACCAAGACATTTTGAACTCATATTGACTCATGGGAATACTCATTAAAGCAGTTTCAAGCACATTCCTCTGGAAGGACACAGTTGTTTTGGGATCCTTCAGAAGGAATCTGATGCCAAGTCTATAGAAATATGAAAATACATTTTATCCTGTTTCCACAGCAACCCTCATCTTGAGAAGTGGATGGACACTGAGACTGAAAATGACCAGACTGCACCCTGGTCCATCGAGACTGGAACCTTGAATTTGTAAGAATTTATAGTTATATGGGGAATCATGCTGCCAAATAGATGAGATTTTACTCTTAGACCACTAGATGGTGCAGTACACAACTGACTATTAGGTAATGGAAGAAAAGCCTAACATTATTATAACTATTTTATTGTATATTTTCATGGGACAACACTGAAGATATGACCCCAAAGGTGTGTTTGGGGTCTTTATCATGTTGGAATACTGGCCTGCAGCCTAGTTTCTGAGGGGCCATACTCTATGTCACTTGTGTTACCCTACGTGTTGGCATTCGTGGTTCCCTCAATAGCCTGTAGCTCCCAGTTCACACCTGAGACATTGTAACACTGACGAATCACATTATACCGGGAGGAAAAATGGCTAATTGGGCACAATTTGGCCAGTTTCACTTAGGGGTGTTCTCACTTTGTTTGACAGCAGTTTAGACATTAAAGGCTGTGAATTTTAATGTTGAGGGCACAGCAAATTGAAACAGTTATACAAGCTGTACACTGTACTACTTCACATTGTATCAAAGTGTCATATTTTCATTGTTGTCCCATGAATAGATGGATGTACTTTTGTGTGATAATTTTTTTTGTAGACATTTACATTTGCATTATTTAGCAGACACATGTATCCAGAGCGACTTACAATTCAAGGAATCGTGGCTTAAGGACCCAACTGTGGCAGCTTGGCAGAGGTGGGATTTGAACCCTGGATCATTACCTTAGACGCTAGGCTACCACAGTCCTGTAGCCTTTATGGGCTTGGAACAATGCATTTAAAAAGAACTTTATTTTAGTCTGTGAGAGAGTAAAAGTAGGAACGCCCATCAGGGTGGCCAAGCTCAAATTCCCTGCCACCATAAGTCTGCCCTAATGATGTCAGTGTTCGAATTAACTTACCTCACATGCATTAGCCTGGTTCTTCTTGCTGGATGTTTTTAGTCGTTTGTTTGTTTATGATCCCATTTCATATTTGTACAGATCAGTGTGAAGAACATGACTAATATCTAGGGTTTACTCTAAGCAACAGAGCTAAGAAAAAACAAGATGTCAGAAGCTATTTTTATGCTCGTTGTGGAGAAATTTTGACGTCACTAAATGACCTCACCCACCAAGAGTTTAAAGAAACTGAGGAGCAAAAGAGTGCATGTGCCCTGTGATGGACTAGCATCCTGCCTACGGTTGTCCTACAACCTTGATTTGGATTAAATAGGTCTATGAAATTTAATGAATTAATGAATTATTTCTTTAAGCACCTTCGAGTGAACCACAAGCTGAGGCTATAGTCTCGAACCTGGGTATTGGCAATGGTACGGTAACAAAGTGTCACTGCATCACCAGAACACCGATACATAAGAAAAAAAAATTAAATACTTTTGCACAATAGAATATTTATTTAGAGAAAATTATGTTGCCTTATCATGAATAATTCTGAATTTATGTGATGTTAATTAATTACTGAAGTAGACCGAAAATGTGAGCAGCTTTTAAGGCTAAAACTGTAATTCTTAAGATGTCTATACACTTATATTAATGTTTGGCAAACACCCACACAGACAAAACGTGTATATATATTATCTTTTAATACGGTATCTTTTTCAGTCGTGTATCCATGACGTTGTGCTTTGAAAACCTGTGCAGCATATCCAGCCTTCCATTCATACATCTCGTACAATCAGCCCTGCTGTAGGAATGGTGCTGCCGCTGCTGTAAATTTATAGGACCACTTAAGCTCTGATACAAAATCGGCAACTTGTTTTTGACACGTGGTTGCATTGGTTATTAGATCTTAAGATTTATAAAGAGGTAAAAAAAAAGAAAGGAAAAAAAAAAACACCATCAGTGATCATAAAATATGTAAATCACGTCTGAATAAATAAAATTCCAACATCAACACAAAAGTTTTCAAATGTGTAAGAATGGACTGTAAGCAATAATACATAAATACATTTACAATACCTACAGCTTTACAAACTTTACAGCGATTAAAAAATTAGACCGTTAAGTCATTAAGATCCAGGATTAAACAAAACAAGACTGTATTAAAAACATTGCTGGAATGATTTGATGAGGCTTTAAGACACAAACCATACGTACAGTTAAAAACATTGTGTAGCTTTAGTATGGGACATTATGTTACAGATAGATATGATCCGTTAAAAGACAAGTGCATAGCAAAATAGAAGCGAATCCTATCCAGTTTACAGAATAAAATCCTGACCAACTGGTATAAAACATAGAACAGAAAAGTTTAAGGCAGATTGAATCATTTAAAATTGGCATAGTCTGAGTAAATGTCGACAAAGTCTTGTACCACTCTGTAGCAAAAGTCATATTGTTCCTACAGAGAAAGAAAGAGTATCCATTATATACGTTATTATATACATGTAACATGATGCAGTGTTTATAGCAAAGATTCGTACGTACCACGGTCTGCACCATGTGTGGCCGCTGCATGCGTAAACTCTTCACAGTCTGAAAGACGTCCAGCAGGCCCTCTGCCTTCACGCGCTCCAGAATATTACTTAGGGCAATAAATGTACCGGTCCGACCTGCTCCAGCACTAAACATATGGGCGCACACACACACACATGTTCAATTGTGACGTATTTATATAGCACTCATTATAGTGGTCATATAATCATATAATATTCAATAAGAATATTTAAATGGCATTTTGTTCAATATTTAGGTGGCTTAGTGGTTAAGGTGCTGGACTATGGACCAGAAGGTCCAGGGTTCAAATCCCACCTCTACCAAGTTACCACAGTTGGGTCCCTGAACAAGGCCCTTTAGCCACCATTGTTTGGATTGTAAGACTGTATGAATTGTAAGTCGTTCTGGATAAGGGCATCTGCTAAATACCATAAAAATGTAAATTTAAATGTAAGTATTTTTTTGGGTGAGACTAAAAAATAAGATTACATTCTTAAAAGTCCATAGATAACATTTATTCATTTATTTTCCAGTTCAGAGACAGTTCATTCCAATCCAATTCAGGACCATCGTGGGCAGCCCAGGGCACAAATGGGAACCAATGCACACACTCACTTATGCTAAGACACTTTTAGAATCGGTGGCATGATGATCAAGTTACTGGACTGTGAACCAGAAGGACCAGGGTTCAAATCCATGTTGCCACGTTGAGCAGAGATTAATCAAGGCCCTGAGCCTACAACTTGTTGGATTGTAAGATTGTATGAAGTTTAAGTCACTCTGCATCTCAGTTTGTTAGGGGCGAGGGATTTTAAAGCCAGGACAGACAAGATCTAAAACCTAGCATACTTTAACCCAGATATGAAAGATAGAAGCAGATCTGGGGTATTTGCAGAAGATCTGAGCAGCTTCTGAGGCCAAAATCGTAGTTTATAAAATTTTGTATAAATTGCTACTGTACTGTAACAAAGCCCAGGAAAAAATGGACTATGAAATTTCATAGTAGAACTGTAAATTGCTTGACAGTTTTATTGTAAACTTTCACAGTTGTACTATGAATTATTTTATGGTAATTTGGCCAATTTATGGTTTTACTGTCAAATTTCACAGTATATTTTTTCTTGGGAGGCAATTCAACATTCACACAAATGAAACGTATGTAATCTTGTAATAACTTTTTTAGTCGCATATCCTTTAAACTAAAAAAAAAAATACTTAATGAGCATCCAGAAGCGACAATGACAAGAACACTAACTCACAAAGAAGCTCAGTATCTTTAAGGAACCAGGTTTGAATGGGGAACCAACCAAGTCTTGATTTTTTCAAACATTTTTGTGCTCTCCGTCTGTTTTGCTGTAGGTTATGCTGCCTCCTGATCAGCTGTCTTAATAAGATCCTCTACTACGGGACTGTGGTAGTCTAGCAGTTAAGGTACTGGCCTCTGGACCAGAAGGTCCAGGGTTCAAATTCCACCTCTGCCAACCTGCCACAGTTGGGCCCTTGAGCAAGACCCTTAACCCACAATTGTTTGGATTGTAAGACTGTATAAGTTGTAAGTCGCTCTGGATAAGGGCGTCTGCTAAATTCTGTAAATGTAAATAGTAGAACTCGCAGCCCTCTTTGAACCATGACACCGATTGAGAGAAAACATTATGATGTGCTTTGACTAGAAAGCCCAGTGCACTGTGTGTGTCTGTGTAAACGTGTCATGTTATATTAGTATTATTTATTTCAAGCAAGTCTTCGCAAACTACAAAGCGGGGGAGAAATGGATTACGCAAGCACGTTCCCTCGGACTCCGCAGTGCTTCATGCTGAGAGCAGAGCGGGGAGAGAGGCGGACGGACAATATGCTGTTAACAATAATGAATACGGCCCTAGAAAACCAATCTGTTCCTTTTTCTCTCCAGACGTTTCTCTTAATATCTTAATTTCACATGGTGAAAAATACGATCATCGCCTCGTTTCCGGAGGGCGATGCAACGTGCCTTTTGTGTATTCACACCATTGCTCATTTTTAATGGGGGCCCGAGTTGGTCTGAGGCAGCACTCATTAACACACTAATCCTGTATCAATTAGATGAACCTTGGAGAGATTTGGTAATAGAAATCCACTCATCATAATCACGCCAGTGGCAGTTCGAAGATTTAATAATTAATATCCGTCCCTGATTTGCCCGAACAAATGTGGGCTATATATCACTGAGAGCACTTTATCTATACGTTTGATGATTGGTTCGAGGTTATGTGGTCTCGGTGGTCTTTGTATAGGGAAGAAGAGTTTAAAGTGGTCCTCAAGTTCACCTACCTTGTTGGAACCGTTGGAATTGCTCAGCCCAGTTCTTCATCAATGTTGCCATGTCTTTATAGGCTTGGTTTTAGAGTAGCAGGAAGTAATTGTACACCAACAAATGGTGAGTGAACCTGATAAACTGTCCAGGTAATAAATATCACACCAAAAGTATTAGGACGCACCCCATTACCAGTTGATCCAGGTGTCCTGTTTGTCACAAGTGTGTAAAAGGTGCACCTAGGCAGTCTACCTTTACAAACATTGTAAAGACAAATAAATTGGTCTTTCTAAAGAGCCCACTCATTTTGGGAGGGTACTGTAAGAGGATGCCAACAAGTCAGCTTGTGAAATGTCTTCCCTTCTAGCCTATAAGATTTTAGATACTACACCAACTATGTACAGCTACAGAGCGTGGTCATGGAGTGCTGAGGGGCGTAGTGTGTAAAAGTCAGAAATGCTCTCCTGACCCGGCCCCGTTTTCATGTTTGGGCAAACCAAACCAGTTTTATACGTCCAACTTTGTGGGAACAGTTTGGGGAAGGACCTTTTCTGTTCCAACACAAAAAGTCCAGAAAGGCATAGTTGGGTGAGTTTGATCTGGATGAACTCGACTGGTCTGCACAGAGCCCTGACCTCAGCCTCCTCGAACACCGCTGGGACGATACGGTAGAATGGAGACTGGGAGCCAGGTCATCAGACCTCACAAATGCTCTCCTGGATGGATTCCCACAGACAGAGAGTCCAAAATCGTACAGAAATTCCTTTCTAAAAGAGTGGAAGCTGTTCTTAGTGCAAGTGGGAACCAACCCTATGAAAACACTACTAACAAAAAGGAAAGGAGGTTTCATAATTTTATAAAAAAAAAAGAAGCAATTTAATCAGAAAAGCAAATGAAAAGTCAAAGAAAGGAGATGTGAAACTCAATTATGGTGCTTGTGTAGCAAGTGATATATTCATGGGGGTAAATTCAACAGAATCATGTCAAACTGGACCAGAGTGCCCCACATGGATTGTTCAGTAGGATGTATGGTCACCCAGGAGAGCCAAAACACACTGACCGTGATGGGGCGTGATCAGGATCAGATCATATAGCAGTTCTTGTTGGATTTTCTTCATATTCATTTTTGTGAGCAGTGTATAACCAAAATATTCCCTTCTCCCATGTAACACCAAATTCACATTTGGCTCATTATTTGAGAGAATGTGTGGGTGTTTACCGAGTTCCTCTCCTTCGAGACTTCTTTTGCTTACCTCTTAACTTTTGCGCTTAGCCTCTAGCTTTGCGCTAACAATAGCCTCTTTCTCTCTAACTGAATGTGACAGTGCAGGTTCAGTGATTCGGCCAGCTGCGGGTTTACTGAACAGCCCAATGTTTATTCAGCAATAAGCAGCTTCGGCCAGTAACCACTCCAGACTGCTAATGTGCCGTGCCCTCAAGCGCTGCACTGTTGTTCACGCTCTATCATGTCCGCAGAAAAACAGTTCAGAGGGACGTTTGCAAGCCGCCGCCCGCGCTTTAGTCTCGGAGTGCGTACAGCGCCGCGTTCTGAGCCGGTACAGGGTAACGTGTTTCCACATTAGTCCAGAGCACCACCAGCTTTTTCACACCTTGCTGTTAAAGGGATGCCTCACCGAAATGCTACCCGTGCAGACGTGGGTCGCCTTTTTGTTCTGTTTGAGCATTTCACAGCATCTCTAGTCATTTTCACATTTGATTAATGCATCCCATTAAGCGTTATTAACCGTGGTAATTTTGCGCCAAAGCAACCCAGCCAGAAAAACAGTGCGGACACAGTTAATTACCAACGAAGCGCTGGTTACAGAAAAAAACAGACCCCTTTTGGTAATAATTGGGTTTTATTTGCTACACAATGTAATGTAATGTAATGTAATGTAATGTAATACCACACAAAATGTTGACATATTTACATATCCTGCCTTCGGCAAGGTGAGGATCCGCAGGGTGCGAGTCCCCTCGCTTAAGGGCAAGGCTGCCCTGTTCCACCAGTCTGGCAGGATTTGCAGATCCAGGTCTC
>JAUZSU010000084.1:1364-19926 GCA_034780255.1 Parotocinclus maculicauda
TATAAAACTGTATACAATAATTAGTTATATTTACTTATACATCGTTACAAGCCCGTGCTTTTCCAGTGAATCTCCTGTCTCTTTCCCAGCATCTCCACATGGCCAAATTGCTTCTGTCACCTTACAAAATTCATGTTGTATAAACTTTAAAAGCTCTGATTTCAAAGCCACCTGGGTGAATTATTGTTATACAGATTATCTTTAATTTAACTTTTTTCACAATGCTCAATCTTATGACTTACATATCTTTATTCTTTCAGCCTCACCATGTGAGCCTCCAGTGGGACAGATCAACGAACATATGTTGATCATACTTAGTTTAACAATTATTATGTGTAATTTATTCGACACCATTATGGATGTATAAAATTATGTATTATGTGTAATTGAAGGTACTTACTGTATTTTTCCACAAACTTTCTTTCTTGGTGTTTTTTTCCACCAGTTGTTTTCTTTCAACACATATATAATACAAATAATACATATATAATTAAAAAGCGTAGCTCTTTGACATTAAATATAAGCTTTATTAAAATGAGCCTACTGTTGAAAGGTATAATAAGAAGTTACAGTTACAGTTATAATAATAATAATAAGTAGAAGAAAAAGAAAAATAATAACAATAGTAATAGTATTATTAATAATATTTTTTATAATAATAATAATAATAATTATTATTATTATAATAATAATGATAATACATTTTATTTGTCAGCGCTTTCAACTAAACTCAAAGGCACTACAAGGAAACAATTACATAATATGAATAAATTACAATACATGTTTATCATAAAGTTAGATTTTTAAAAATGACTAATACTTTTTACTAATTACTTTTTACTAGTGCTGCTGCTGCTACTACTACTAATAATAATAATAATAATAAATGAAAGGTGTCTGAGTTGTGTGAGGTCAGGTGTTGTAGGCCAGTTTGAAAAAGTTTGTTTATAAAGGAGTAGAGTGAGTTTGAGTTTCTGATGAATGAGGGGAAGGAGTTCCAGAGAACTGTGGTATAATGTTTTCCTTTGATAAGTCTCTTATGTCAATATTTTTTCTTTTTTAAACATTTTGCCTGGCTGTGGCTAATTAGCAAACACACATAACTACGCACGCACACAAACACAAACTGTAATGTTTATGTAAATGATATTAAAATCCGTCTAACTGACGTGATCCAGGCAGAACAAACACCCAACATGTGAACAACTTGCAGGGACAGCTGAACATGGACTCCTGATAAAGACCCACTAACTTTGTAAATAAAAAAAAAACGGTTTACAAGTCCTGACTCTGAGTATAACCAGACGGAGTGACATAGTGGACAGCCAATAACACGTTAACAGGAAACGACAAAGCCAATCAATGAGCTAGTGGGCGGTCTTAAAGGGGAACAGGTTGAGCGGTCGTTTTCCACCTGGTCTTCGTGCTTGACCTGTCTCTGTTTAATATAGCGTTACATTGTTTTAGGACAGTAAAAGCTGCAGGAGACCTAAACTGCTTTCTGAAAAAGACCAGGGGATATACCCAACTCCTCACCCCCAAATGTGAAGTACAAAAAAAGCTTTGATTCCAGATCAAATATGCACTGTACAGTATAGTACAGTAACCTACAGCATTTGATTCGTTTTTCAAATTGGATTTTATAGTATTATTCGTGAAATATACTTCTTACACAAATTAAAAATAAAATATCCCATAATGAAATATTTCCACATTTTTGTAGGCAATGTAATATATAAGGCCCGACTTTTTTAATTGCTTGTTCCTTGGATGTCCCTAATAAAGAATCTACTGGAGAGGGACAAAAAAATAAAAATAAATCTTTATTTTTTAGCACTTTTCAATTTCTCAAAAACTATGTGGAATTAATACAAGAAAGGATTAAGAAATAAAAATAATTTTTTATTTAAAAATAAAATGTATTTAACCTACAATTAAATTAAAGTTAATCTGGAAAAAAAAAATTAAATGAACAGAAGAAAACCTTTGGCTCTCCACCGGAGGGTGGAAAAAGCTAAAAAATATATATATATTTTTTTATTTTAACCATTGGTGCTGCGGATCCGAGAAATTTTGTTTTTTTGGATTCTTCAAATACGATCGTCGGCGGATCCGCGAAACAAGCAATAAAAAAAGTCTGGCCCAAGAATAAGAGTACATATAGTGTATATAATGCAAATAGTACTAAAATAGTAGTATAGTACTAGTTTATAAAATAACAAATACTATAGCTACTACACAACTATTATATCACTATACATCCAACCTATATATCATTATAAATCCAACCTCTGCCAAGTTGACACAGCTGGATCCTTAAGTCCAAGAGACTGCCAGAAAATCATGATTTTTTACTCCACAGAAAGTTTCAACTGCTTCAGAGTCCACTGGCGACCTAATTTACACCACAGTATCCAATGCTTGCCATTGTGTTTGGTGAAGTAAGGCTTGCATTAGAAACACATGCCATTAAACTTCCGGTTTTTGTGCTGAAATTAATGCCAAGAGGTGGTTTGGAATTTGGCAGTTCTTGAGTAAGCAGAGCTTTGGCTACTTTTATGCACATTCCACCTCAGCACTCCATAACCAGTAAGCACCCATTCTTTTACAACTGTTTATGAAGGGAGACTGCATGTCTGGGTGCTTGATTTTGACTGAATGAAAGACCTGAATTAAATGGTTAAGAGATGTGTACCAATACGTTTTGGCATGTAGTATAGCATAGCCAAAAGGTTCAATTTTGAATTCTTATGAATCTTCTTTTGCCAGAGTTTTGCCTAAAATAAGTTTTTGTCCTTACCAACTGCCATTAAGCCCAGTTTTGTGGAGTGTCTGGAAAAAGTTGTGCCTTGTCTATTGTCAGCTACACATATCTCCAGCTCCATCAGAGTAAACTTTGGTATCTTGGCTAGTTGTTTGATTATTGTCATCCTTAATCAGTCACTGAGTTATAATGGATGTCATTTAGTATGCAGAGTAACTGTTGTTCTATACTGTCCCCATGTCTTAAAAGTGTATTTAATGGAGTTTAGAGTTGTTTCAAATGTTCTAGAAGTCATTTATTACAACACCCTGGTCAATATTTTTCTATAATTGTATTACAGAGTTGTTTTGCTAGCTCGTGATATTTGTATATTAATACTAATTTATATAGAAATATGAGTGTGCAGATATCAGCCGATGCCAATGCCACTGTATTGCTTTCAGAATTTAAATCCCATTATTTTTAATTTCTAAATGGAAATGCTGGTAAAATCTAGTGCTTTCCTTAGCAATTTAGCATAGTAACTCATGCATTTGCAATTTATATTGGAATTCATAAGCCACTGTAAAAAAAATATTAAAATACTGACTTGAATTGAATAATTGTAGTAGTAGCACAATGATTTTTACACACATTGTGCTTTTTAAATTGTCCACTACATTGAAAAAGCATTAACCCCCTGCAAGCCACATAATGAAATTAAGTTCACGATAAGAATCACTTCAAGGCAATAGGAATGATCTTTATTTAGCGTTGTAATCATTGGAAGAGTAACAAATACCTAACATGATGGCAATGATAATATTATAAGATCAAGCTCTAAGTCAGTTTGAGGACACAATGTGAGATGTTATCTGCTTTTCTAAAGTATTGTATGTTGAACAAACCTTTAAGAAATAATTTTAAAAGAGAATCGTTGAGATATTTCGCACAAAGTCCATTCACATAACTGTTGTAAAAACATCTAAGGCTATTGTACAAAACACTGTCCATTTTTTTTTTAATAATTACAGGTTTGTATAGCATAGTTAGACCTTTAGACAGAAAGATAACATAATCCAGTATCTTAACTGGAGTGAAAGATTTAATCTTATCAGAGAACAAATAAATAGGCAGGCATGTTCAGTACATCATAATCATTGTTAGCAAAGTGTTGTAAAAGTTCAAAAACAGGGAGCAACAGAATTTTCTACCAGATGTTGTCCAATGGAGAGCACAACCGAGGTACAGATGACACATTTTTAAAGATCTTGATGCTTTATAATGCTAAAATGGCTTGTAACTTACACCAGCTTGAGTTGGAAAAGCTGAGGTACTTTCGTACATAGTGTGTGCTAATGAACTGTAGATTTGCATTTCTGAGTTGAATTATTGTTATGTAAATAGGTACTTAACGCTAAGAGACTAAGACATTGAATTTAGTGTCAATCAACATTATTCTGTTTACATAAATAAAAAACTGATCAGGGATTTAAAGCTATTAAACGATGATTATTCTTCTTGTTATAAGCATCATGCTCATATGGTAGCTCGAACATTACTACTGGATCCTTTATAAAGTGGCTAACATTAAAAATATTGCATTTATTTATTGACCTTTAGTATGTGGCTTGTCTGGGGGCATGTGTAGTGTTCTTCGTGATGTTGAATTTTGGACACTGTTGTTGTTAAGTAAAGATCATTAACTTCAGTTAATAATTGTGTATGTCTGTGTGAATGTCTGGAGATGTGTGAACCTGGGCTTCCATTAGACATTCATTCTTGTCACTGGGCTTAGTCAGATTTTTTTCTTCCTTTATCTAGCTGACAGGACACATTCTACTTTTTGAGGCAAACCTTAAGTGCCCTTGGCTATATATTCCACCTTCCCCAGCCAGCCCGTTACCTGTACCCAACTTCAGACCATACACACATACCAGTTCCCAGCCAGCAATCGTCAAGAAGTAGGACTGACCGAGTGACCTAAAAAATGAAGCTGAAGCTTCCAAACCCAGGCTTGGAAGATCGGATCCTGAGCCATGCTCAGCTGGAAAAGCTAGAGATTGATGAGGCTGAAACAAGGCCTAAATGGGACAACAAAACTCAGTACATGTTGACCTGTGTGGGTTTCTGTGTGGGGCTTGGCAACGTCTGGCGCTTCCCCTACCTGTGTCAGAGCCATGGTGGAGGTAAGTCCTTACAATCACAAAGCTGACCAGCAACATTAAAAGACCTTAACTGAACAAAGAAATGCTAACAACTAACAGATTACTAAAAGAGTAATAAGATATTTATAAACTGTATGTACAGTAAATTAATTTACAGTCATTTAAATTACATTCGCAATAGCGTTTGCAAATATTTTTTTAAAAATCCATTCCTTTAATCAATAATAACACACCTTTGTAAGAAATTACAGCATTAACGTTTCAAATAGCTTCTAACAGTCATTGGTTTCCTTCATTTTTTGTGGTTTTGTTCAAAATTATTATCAGAGCATCAAACAGACTATGTATGGTTGAAGCCTGCACACACAAATGTGAGACTGTAGTTTCTTGAAGTTTAAGGTTATTTTAATGTTTCATTTTCATGGTTCAATATAATTTCAGCTTAAATTTATTTACTGACTGTGGGACACTGCCTTTCATGAGTTGATATGCAGTAGAATTCATTCTTTGCTTTAACTGCACAGTTTTTCCAGTATCCCTGGCTGTCACACAATACTTAAGTATGACAGAACCATCTCTATGTTTAGCAGTTGTCAGGATTATCTGTTCTTGAAATGATTCTTCTTTTTTGAAACATACTTAATGACTGTAGTCAAATATTTCAGGTCACAGATAAAAAAAAAGACTTCTGATGATTCTTCCTTACTGTTTCCATAAGGACAAACTATCCTGCAAGCATTTGGCAGGAATGTGAGTTTGCTTGGCATTTCTGACCAATTACCAATCTTTTGGGTATTATTTTATAGTCTCCTACTAAAGATTTGATCTTTAATTACAGATCCTTACCCAACTGTTTAGAGGAAATAATTACTGTTCAGTTCAAGCAACACTCTGACAGTCACTGCTATTTAAACTAAATGCATTATTATTTGCAGAAATATGTTATATTTCAGGTTGTTTCCTGACGATGCTATGATTTTTCTAATGTGTCCAAATTGTTTATTGTCCATTTATAATATAATCTGTAAGTGCTATTATTAACCACGTTTGCTTACTCATTAAAACTGCGATTTGCAATATATTTTTACAGTTCTTTATGATATAAGTCTGCTATTGACTCCTGCTGAGGAGAATTTGTTTTCAGTTTCCAGTGATAAGACAATATAAGACAATAATGTTATTTAACCAAACGCTGGGCGAGTCGTTAGACCCACTTTACTGGTGCATGTGCACCAACCGTTACTGTGCCCCACTTAAATCATGACAGTATTGGAGTCCGTAAGAAAGTCATGAAGCTTTCCATTATAAACCCAGTATAACAAGAAACATATAAAAAAGCTTATAATTAAAAGAACAGAACAGAGACAATATAACTGTCTACGATGGCACATTGTATCGGAGACTAGCTTTTCTGTGCGAAATTTCAAAATATCTTTGGACTGTAGTACGTGAAATGGCTACCAAAGTATACCCAGGAAAAATGTACTGGGAAATTTGACAGTAGAAACATGAAGTGGCCAAATTACCATCAAAAAATCTTAGTAGAAATGTGAACTTTATGGTCAAACTGTGGAAGTTCACATTAGTTATTAGTTATTCAGATAGTTTTACTATGAAATATCACATGATATTTTTGGGGGGTAAATCTGTAAGAAAGGTGGGACACCTGCAAGTAAGTTCTGTCCCTGCTAACAGCACTGTACAAGTTGTTTCAGTTGCTTATGGCAGACTGTCTGACATTAACCAACGTTCAACTGGTGAACCGTGAACTAGCAGGGGTCAGTTTTTTTTAAGAAACTAACGGGATTAAAGAAGTCTAGCTGGATTTCATAATCCATTTGACTCTTTATGCAGTTTTAAATATTTAGCCAGTTGAAGTACTTCCAAAAGTTGAAGCAGAAATCTAAGATACATTTCATATTTTTATTTAGCATCTTTTTAGCATATACAGTATAACAAAAATGTGACACATTTAAAAATCTTTGCAAAAATAAGAAACACTTTGGGTTTTATTGAAAACATCAGTTCAGAGAAGTCTTGCAGTAGGCAGCCAGGCATGTGGGCATCTTTGCTCTTCTAGCTAAATATCTTTTGTCCAGCAGATGGACACCTAGAGGGGTACATATTACAAGGACAAAAATCTATTTAGAAATCCCTACCCTGCCACATCAGGATCATCTTTATCCAGTCTCATAATGTCACCTATTGAAAACCTGGGACAAAATCAGTGAGATCAATTTGATCCTTTAGGGTATTTGATTATCTGGACAATCTGAATCAGAAGACAGACTGGAATCCATATACCTAAAAGCTGCATTTTCTGTTTCGGCTCTTTGCTCTAATATGTCAGCGCATCTGCCCTACTGGTCCTGGCAAACAAATGAACGAAGAAGCTGCATTGTTGTCTGGTTAAAATGCACAATAACCTAACTCTTTCTCAACTGATATGAATTAGTCATTTTCATATTTAATGCTTTTGAATATAAATCTGTGTGGAATTGCCTTCAGTTACTTTAAATCTTGATAAAGTGTGTATCAGCATGGCCAAAAATCTGATTTCTGGGGAAGGGGGGTTGGGCACAACTGGCTTCAGTACGTGTGTGTGTGTGTGTGTGTGTGTGTGTGTTGTTTGGGGGTAGTGGGTTGAACTTGAACAGCGCCATGATATTTACCCTAATGTTTGATATGTATAGATCTACAGCATAGGGTTCTTAAATACATTAGAATAAATTGTAGTTGTCATAGACATAATTTTCACAGACACAAATACGCACAAATGTGTGATTTCAAAACTACATGGACGAATTATTGTAATTTTCTCCCTAACAATTCTCAATATCATGACTTATATGTCTTTATTATTTTAACCTCACCTGTGAGCCTCCAGCCTCTCCTCCGTCTAATCTCTTCTACTCCCTCTCCTACTCTACCTCCTCCAGTCTCTCCTCCACCCTCTCCTATTTATGTCCCCCTGTCTCTCCTCCTTCTCCTGCTCTACCTCCTCTATCTCCTCCTTCCTCTCCTGCTCTACCTCCTCTAGTCTCCTCTCATTCCTCTCCTGCTCTACCTCCTCTAGTCTCCCAGTATCTCATCCTCCATCTCCTTCTTCCTCTCCTGCTCTACCTCCTCCAGTCTCCTCTCCTTCCTCTCCTTCTTTACCTCCTCCACCCTTTCCTACTTTACCCCCTTCAGTCTCTTTTGGCTTTGACCCAAGTATGTGTATATACAGTGGGAAAAAAGTTTTTGATACACTGCTGATTTTGCACGTTTTTCCACACACAAAGATTGAAGAGATCAATATTTTTTATCATAGGTACACAAAAAAAAAAACACATTGTATGGTTTTTAAATAATTGATTAACATTTTATTGCATGAAATATGTATTTAATACAATAGAAAAACATAACTTTATATTTGGTTAATAATTAAATTACAGAGGTCAGACATTTCCTGTAGTTCTTGACCAAGATTGCACACACTGTAGCAGGGATTTTGCGCCACTTCTCCATACAGATCTTCTCCAGATCTTTTAGATTTCAGGGCTGTCCCTTCAAATATTTTCCATTGGGTTCAGTTCTGGAGACTGGCTAGGCCACTCCAGGATATTCAAATACTTCTTATGGAGCCACTCCTTAGTTTCCATGGTTGTGCGTTTTGGGTCATAATGCTGGAAGACCCAGCCACAACCCATCAAACCCTTCAATGCTCCTACTGTGGGAAGGAGGTTTTTGACCAAAGTCTCACAACACATGACCCCATCAATCCTCCCTTCAGTACGGTGCAGTCGTCCTGTCCCATTTGCAGAAAAGCACCAACAAAGCATGATGTTTTCACCTTCATGCTTCATGGTTGGGACGGTGTTCTGATTCTTCTTCTTTTTCCAAACACTGCGAGTGGAGTTCATACCAAAAATATCACAGTCATCTTGTGTTTCTTCCATTTTCTAATAATTGCGCCAACAGTTGTTGCCTTTTCACCAAGCTGCTTGCGTATTGTCCTGTAGCCCATCCCAGACTTGTGCAGGTCTACAATTTTGTCCCCGGGGTTTTTAGACATCTCTTTGGTCTTTTACATATTGGATAGGTTAGATTGTGATTTATTGGGTGTGTGGACAGGTTGTCTTTTATACAGGTAACCAGTTAAAACAGGTGCAACAGGTCTGTGAGAGCCAGAATTGTATGGTTGGTAGGAAATCAAATACTTATTTCATATAAAAAAAGATTTAAAAAACATAAAATGTCTGTGCAGAAGTGTACCTACAATAAAACATCACAGACCTCTCCATTCTATGTAGGTGTGAAAACTTACAAAATTGGCAGTTTATCAAATACTTATTTTCTCCACTGTATGTGAATGTATAAATATATATATATATATAGTCCTGAGATAACCTTGTGTATGTCAATTAAATGACCACTGCACTGATGCCAATAGCAATGTAAAAGAAGCCAAATTTCAAACCTCAAACTTTCTATGAGAAATTGTATGATATTGTATGATATTTTAGGTAATGTTTTAGGATGTTATATTCTAGCTAGATACAAATTTTAACCTTTCCATACCATACTTTTTGGCAAATACCAGCCTATTCTTCTTGCTAATTAGTCGTTTGCATCTTCTATTGAAGCCTCTGTACTTTCGTTCACAAAGTCTTCCGTGAACACTAGATTGTGATACTTTCACTCCTGCTCTCTGGAGGTTGCTGCTGATGTCACTAACAGTTGTTTAAGAGTGTGTCTTTATAAGCACAATGTTTCTGTCATTAACTGCTGTGATTTTCCTTATGCTTTACCATCTGTTACTTAGTACACCAGTGGCAACTTTCTTTTCCCGTACAATCCAAATGGTTGTACTGACTGTGGCCAACATTTGTGCAATGGCTCTGATTGATTTTCAATTTTTTCTCAGCCTCACAATTGCTTATTTTTCACCCATAGACAGCTCTTTGGTTTTTATTCTGGTTCCTTATCTAACTATAAAGCTGAAACCCAGATCTGAAACTGAGCAAAGACTTTTAGAGCTGTTTATTGTTTGAATAATTAATGTAACAGGACACACTTAGGCAACAAGACACACCTCACAGTCACATGTTCCAGTATTTTTGCTTACAAGGAAAATGGGTGGGTTCAGACAAAAGGTCTTTTCAGAACCTGGAAATAAAAGCTGTCTCATATTCATATTTTAATGTCAAACCCAAATGTTTTCAATCTACAGCAAATTTAGGGGAAATTTAGAGCAATTAAATAAAAAAAACCCAACTAATGATGTTATTTCAAACAAGCAATATCTCTGATGAGCAAAGTTGTCCAGAGGATCTGCAGTTTGTCAAACGTGTGAGAAATTTATTTAAAGGTTTAAAAACAATGCGCCTCAAAGAGAGTCTTTCCATATTTCAATCCTAACCTTTTCTGATCTGTCTTGTTTTGCATTGTCTTGTTGAAAAATTTAATTTGAATTCAATTCAGTTTTATTTGTTTTGCGCTTTTTACAAAAGACATTGTCACAAAGCAGCTTCACAATTGATGCATGAACAATTGTCACAAATTGGATTCTATTTTCCCTAATGAGCAAGCCAAATGGTGACAATGGCAAGGAAAGAACTTCCTGAGATTAAGACTTTCAGACAGATGTGAATATTAAATAGCCAGGGGTCATACTGTCTGAATTGACATAAAAGTCAAACTAAATGATAGTAGCACTTCATTTTTTATATTTGCATTTTCCATTCTGATTTTTTAGATTTTACAACAAGTAGTCTAGAAATGCCAAATGCTCCTCAGACATGTACATTTTTTAAATTTAATATTGCAAAATGGGTTTATAAAAAAATATAAAGTTTTTCTGATTTGTTCATAAATTATTAAATTGTCTTGTTTGTTAATTTTGGGTTAATTGTAAGCTACAGCTTCAGACAGCTCAATCTGTCAAACATTATGGAAAATAGTTAATTCATCACAGTTTTATGTCTGTGCTGTGTTGACTGTCTGCATTCTAGGCAGTCAAACAGTACTGACAAACAGTATTCTTCTTCAATGCGCCTCCAACTGTCTGTTATTGCTGTTGCCAGATGACGAGGTTGGAGCCTCATCATTGACCATTTCCTTTAGTTTCCACCAGAGATTTTTAACTGGATTGAGATCTGGACTATTTGCAGGCCATGACATTGACATTCTATATTATATAAGGAAAGTTTTCATGTCCTTTGCCCTATGGCAGGATACATTATCATCTTAAAAAAATATGTTATTATCAATAAAACATACTTTCAACTGATGGAATAAGAAAAAAAACCAAATTTTCCATGACTTTGTCATTTATTGAAGCTGTAATGACTGTTATCTCCCCCGTGCCTTTACCTGACATGCAGCCCCCATATCATCAATGACTGTGGAAATTTGCATGTTCTCTTCAGACAGTCATTTCGTTGGACCGGCACCAAACAAACATTCCAGCATCATCACTTTACCCAATGCAGATTCATGATTCATCACTGAAGATTACTTTCAACCAGTCATCCACAGTCCATGATTGCTTTACTTTAGGCCACTGTAACCTTGTTCTGTTCTGTTTTTGTGTTAATGATGGCTTTCATTTGGCTTTTCTGAATTTAAATCCCATTTCTTGTAGGCATTTTTTTAGAATTTGATCACAAACTCTGACTCCTGTTTCCACCAACTTGGTTCTGAGTTGTTTGTTGTGCATTTTATGTTTTCAAGACACTGCTGTAAATTTTCTATCTTGAAGCCTTGATGTTTTCCTTGGTCTACCTGTTTGCTTTCCCTTTACAACCTTCCTATTTTGTTTGTAATTGGTCCAGATTTTAGACACAGCTGACTGGAAACAACCAGCATCATTTGTGACATTCTGTGACAATTTATTTTCTTGAAAAAGTTTTATAATTTTCTCCTTTGTTTCTACTGACATCTCTCGTGCTGGAGCCATGATTCATGCTAATCCACTTTATGCAACAACTCTCCATGGTGTGAGCACTTTTTTTTTATTGACGACTAATTAGCAGATTTAATCTGATGCAGGTGTGGAGTGATTCCATAATATTTTCCTCTGAATTTAGTAATTCCATATTTTTTCCTCTACTTGATACAAAAACACAATTGTGACTGATTACAATAATTATATTAATTCCTTTTTTAAAATTGTTTTTTAATGGAAAATAAAGTTTTGTGGCAAGTCTCCGTTACTAAAATTGTCTACAAAATTATACAATTAAATGATCTTCCTCCAAGAGTGGTAATTCCATAATTTTTGCCAGGGGTTGTATTGTGCTTTGAACATTGTCTCAAAGCAGCTTTACAATTTAAGACTATCTGCTAATGCCAATTATAAATTAAGCAAGCCTAGGACGGCAGTGGAAAGGAAAAACTCCCAAAACCCTCTAAAAAATAAATGTTGAGAGAACCAAGACTCAAAAAGGGACCCATTCTCCTTGGGTGGCTAAGATGTTAATCATGAAAACAAAAGTTATCTTTGCAAACATGTAGTAATAGTAATACTAAGTAAATAATACCAGATAAATAAAATATTGAATAGAATTATCACTGACCCACCTGCATGCTTAACAGTGGAGACAGTTTTCTTTCCTGGCTTCCACCAAATTCTCCTGTAAGCCTTTTGCAGCAACACAGGGCTTTTGTTAGTGTTGGCTACATTCTCACACAAACTGGACAAACTATGGACTAGAAATATGATTAACAAAACCTGGTAGTCTGATCTGAAGAATATACATTTTTGGCACACAGATTGTAAGGTCAGAATTTGGCACCAGCGACGTGCATTTATGAACACAACCTGGCTTGGTGTCAACAGTCCTGGCTGATGGAGGTGTTGTAATGGTGTGAGGAATGTTTTCTTTGCACACTTTGGGTCTGTTAATATCACTCAATCATTGGCCTCTTTGGAGTGTTTTGCTGACTTTGTGCATTCCTTCATGGACACAGTTTATCCATTTTCTAACACCTACCTTCAGCATGGTAATGCAAAAGCAAAATAAATCTCAAGCTGGTTTAATGAACATGACAATGAGTTTAATGTCAACATGGAACAGAACCTTAACAGGATCCTTCCAATATCATGTGGAATTCATGTGATGAAGAAGATAGTGTGATTTGAGACTATTTTCCATTTCAGGATTAATAGTAATAATAAGAATAATAGAAACACAGATTAAAATGATAAAAGCCAGGTTGTGCAAAATTAAGTAGCACTGCTTAAAAGGGATTCAGCTAGGAGTGATGCAGCAGTCTGATATTTTAAGACAACATTTAGCTTTTCTTTAACTAGAAGTTAAACATTAACATTTGCTCTTAACCCTAAAGAACACTTATCAGTTTTAGAGGTTTGTCAATGGTTGATTTAAGAGATTAACTGGTCTTTAATGTTTAAAAAAAAAAACCTTTAACAATCTTATTTAGATAGGTACACTGATTATATTATAGCGTGATGCCATATTTATTATTACTATTTTTGTATATTATGACACATATATATTATTGTAAAATAGAAATAGAGCTAGGAAACCGATGACATATAGTAGGTCATTTATTTTTGGAAATTGATTTTAAAAAATGTATTAATATAGCACAGTATATATATATATATATATATATACGTGCTTTAAACTGTTCACAGAAATTAGGGGATATTTTGTTACATTTTCGTAATCAGTATATATCCATGTCATATATACAGTGTGTATATGTTGTTGTTATGTTCTTTACACTTTTCTCTGCTAATAAGTAGACTGCTCTTTACTGCTCTAAATTTCCCCACTTTGAGACTAATAAAAAACTATCTTGTCTTATCTAATCTTATGGGTCATTTTAAACTCACAGCCTCCGTGTAAAACTCAAGCCTTTCTAGTTAGACATGTTACAGCATCAGAACTGTTTGTCTGACCCTAATGTGTCTTTAGGGGCACTGCAAGTGTGATTTCCACATAATTATTAACTCAGGTACAGTAAAAACGCTTGACCCTGGAATCTGCATCAGTGACTGTTTCCAAGAACACCTGCAGGCGTCAAAGTCTCAATGCAATCAAGGTAGCCAAAGCTAAAGCCATTTTCAGCTGAGGTGATAAATTACCAGACAAATGTTAAAAACTGAATATGCTTATTGCACTTTATGTCCATTTGTTTATTATACTTGCCTAGCCATTTATCGGCTACAGTGTGTACGAAACGTATTCAAACCCCTTTTATCACTCTTTGTTTCATTGCAGCCATTTAATTAAATCAAAAATCTTAATTTTATTTCTCATTAATGTACACATAGCATCCTATCTTGACAGAAAAAAACAGACATATAGAATGTTTTGCACATTTATTAAAAATGAAAAATGAAACGAAATATCACATAATGTCATGTCATAAGTATTTAACATGTTATAAGTATTTAGACACTTTGCCCAGTATTTAGTAGAAGCACCCTTTTGAGCTAGTGCAGCCATGAGTCTTCTTGAATGATGCAATGATGCAACAAGTTTTTCACAACTTGATTTGGGGATTCTCTACCATTCTTCCTTGCAGATTCTCTACAGTTTTGTCAGGTTGGATAGTGAACGTTGGTAGGCAGCCATTTTCAGGCCTCTCCAGAGATGCTTAATTGGGTTTAGGTCAGGGTTCTGGCTGGGCCAGTCAATAATGGTCACAGAGTTGTTCCAAAACCTCATCAGACCAGAGAATCTTATTTCTCATAGTCACAGGAAAACTCTATGCAGGCTTTTATAGGTCTTGCACTGAGGAGAGGCTTCCGTCGAGACACTCTGCCATAAAGCCCCGACTGGTGAAGAGTTACAGTGATCTTTGGGTTCTTCTTTACCTCTCTCACCAAGGCTCTTCTTCCACGATTGCTCAGTTTGGCTGGACGGCCAGGTCTAGGAAGAGTTCTGGTCGTCCCAAACTACTACCATTTTTTAGGACTACGTAGGCCACTGTGCTCGTAGGAACCTTGAGTGCTGCAGAAATTTTTTTGTAACCTTGGCCAGATCAGTGTCTTGCCACAGTTCTTTCTCTGAGCTCCTTGGGCAGTTCCTTTGACCTCTTTTTTTTGCATTGACATGCTCTGTGAGCTGTGAGGTTAGGGTTAGACAGGTGTGTGCCTTTCCAAATCAAGCCCAATCAGTTTAATTAAACACAGCCGGACTCCAATGATGAATCAGAACCATCTCAAAAAGGATAAGAAGAAATGGACAGCCTATGAGTTAAATATGAGGGTCACAGCAAAGTGTCTGAATACTTATGACCATGTGATATTTCAGTTTTTCTTTTTTAATAAATTTACAAAAGAAAATTATACAGGTCTTTTTTTCTGTGAAGATGGGATGTTGAGTGTACATTAATCAGAAATAAACTTATTTTAGCAAATGGCTGCAATGAAACAGAGTTAATTTAAAGGGGCCCGTATACTTTCCGTACCCACTGTATATATACACACTACTTTAAACAGTATGCCAAATACTAGATGTTTTTCAAGGTGGTGAGACAGTCTAAGTTGGTGTTTATTTATACTTTAATCATTTTGCTTGTTATTCTATCACTTTAATCCTTCACAAACAAAGCACTCCCATCACTTATTACTGTTTAGCCGTTTGTTTAAATGGTAGCATAGCAGTGCTGCTGTTGTGATTAAGCACCAACATTCTTCTAAAAGCAGACTTTATACGCTCTCATCGTCAGAACAGTTTAGCAAAACGTTTAGCACTCCTGAGTTTTAATAGTTTAGTCCCCCATTGCTCAAGCACACACATTAAGCAGTCAATGAATTTACTAGCTAAATACTTACTGTATTCTGCCACACCTATAACTCATTGAAATCTTGTAACAGTTAAGTGTACCTGTTCCATTTAGGCCAATGAGGCCATATCGGCGGCCTGAATTGAGCTCCAGACAGGTATCGCTAAGTAGCTCCTGTCCATGGAAAGTCAGTGAGAGACTGCTGATGTGTACATCTGTGCTGTTGGGGTGAGACGCCAGCACCCCGGTTACAGCACGTGCTTCTGTCTTCTTTAGCTCAAACTCATCCAGCTCCTTTGTTATGCTAGCAACTCCTATGAAAAAAAAATCCAAACTGATCAAGCAATTAACTGGAGAAAGTATCTCAAATCCTACAATCCTTAGACATATGGTAATACACTTCCATGCAGCAAATACCCACCATTTAAAGTTAATGATGGTTTGTTTAGCATGATTACAATATTTAAAAAAGCAATTCAGCTTCTACACTAGGTCGTTTCATGCTTCTTGAATCAGGATTCTATCGAGACTGGGTTAGGCCACAAAAAAATGCATACGCAAACACTACAGGGTGAGTGAAGTGTGACAGGATGTTGTTGACTTTTCACAAAGGTCTTCAGATGTTCCCTACATGACTTGTTATCCACAGTTCAACCTTGTGTTGATAACTTTCGACCCACAAGAGATCTTTCAAATCTGCAATGGATTTCCTGAGACAATTCTGGTCTTCTTTGGTATGCCACATGACCATCATATTGGGGAAAAACTTGCCCTTCAACCAAGCCATGTTTAGGACATAGCCTAAAAGATAGGTCCCCTCACCTGTGTCATTTTCTCTTCATGTCTGAAATAAAAGGATATCCTATGACTTTTGACTAACTTTGTAGATGAATTTATAACTTTAATTCAATTTGACTGTTTTTGAGGATCATTGCCTTTCCAGCACTAATAGTCTTATATGGCATTAAAAATCTTCAAATCATCAGTTAGCCATATTAGAGGTAGCTTTAAAAGGGCTCTATTATAGTAATACTTACCATTGACCTCAGTCACACCATTTTGTTGGCTCTCTGGTTTCTCCTCCTCACCATTCCCTTCCTCAGCCTTCTTGGGCCGTTGGCGGGCCTTTGCTGCCTCTTTCTTCTTTGCTGCTTTTTTCTTAGCTAAATCAGACGGCATTGTGGCTGAGTATTCGGGTAACAGGAAAGACGCAGCAAACTGTAAAACAGAAGTAAGCGTTAATGTCCAGAAAGAATAGCGGGTGCAGAAAGGGAGCCAATGGATCATCAGTCATCCTCAGGTTCTCATTCCAATCAAAAAATATTCTTTGACAAAGCTTCAACACTGGGGCTATTTAGTATTACACTGTAATCCTAAACATACTACATCAAGCACCACCATTTAGCTGTGAACTTATACTATTTTGCAAAGGGTGTTCCTAGATGACTTGACATAATGGGGCACAATACAATTTTTTTTAACTTGAAGTGCAGTTGGACCCCTCCACTTGCCATTGAAACCGTTACGCATATACATATATAAATAATGTATGTATATGCGTAACGGTTTCAAATATATATATATATATATGTGTGTACACACACACATACATATACACATACATACATATACACACAATATATATATATATATATAAAATACATATACATAAAGTAATTTACTTAAGTGGTCATTACTCTGAAATGGGTGAGAAATGAACTAATAAACAGTAAATAAATTATAAACTGCATTAACTTTGTTTATCATAACATGATAAACAATGCTAGTTTAATTAAATATGTACTTTTGGTAGGTAATATGTTTAAATAGTGAGACAGTATTTAATATGTTTAAACAGTATCAACTCGGCTTAGGCGAGGCTGACTTTCTTTTACATATTCAGTGGATGTCCATTACTCGAAACACAATGAAACAGCCTCTGAGTGAAAGCATTAGCTACTCAAGCTTTAGGAAAGATACCGGTGCATTATTGGAAATGTAGTTCTTGTAATGAATTTACGTGGCGTGTCCTGTAATCCTGAGAGGAAAGTGTACTTTTAGTGATGGGGCACGTGCCCCAGTAAAGTGGGTCTAATGACGTCTCTGCTGTTCATTACGGTAGTAGATAGTAAAGCGTTTTAAACAACGGCTTGCATAAATGCCACATGCTAGTCTTGTTTAACAATTATTGTACATTTTTAACTTACAAAAAAGAGACCATATCGATCATTTCACGAAAAATAGAGGGCGACCAAAAAGAGGCCCAACGACGAGGTAAGCTAATGCTAAACATGCCATTTTGCTAATCGAAAAAAAAAAAAATAGTATAACAACGAAACTGTAAATCTTTCCCTGGATTGTAAATATTAGGCAAAATTAAACAAACAGAAATGGCTATTAATCTCGGGCTAACAAAAGTGTGCTACGAAAACGCGTGATGATCTGCTCGCCTACAGCCGCATTGTTTCCTCACCACACCGGTACATAAGGCGGGATCCCAAATAAACCTTATAGGCGTACCCAAGTGGCCTACATAGTGCACACAGACCATAATTACAACAGACAGATATCGCACCTAACTCAACAATTCAGTAATTTGGGACTCAGCCTAGACGGCCTGCATCGCCGCTCTATAGAGCAGGGAGACTCAGTTCATAAAGCTCAACACCGCGTCAATTTTAAGTCAAGCCTTTTCACAAAAGTAACAAGAGTTCATAAAAAATATTTAGAAGTTACAAATGAAAACAACAGATTTTAACATATGTATTTACCGTTTTCTTTTCTTGCTGTTGAACGGTCCCGGCTTAAGCTAGCAGGAAAGAAGCCGATTCATAGCGCGCAGCTACACCGCGTCGGAACACCGCGCGTGCTCGATACCGGCTTCTTCTACGACTTCTTCTTC